>JASDQU010738616.1:76290-110893 GCA_032191745.1 Picea mariana | reverse complement strand
TATTAAGCTTGCTCTACATTATGCTATTAAAAGCATGAATAATGTTTGGTTTTGTAAAAACATATTATTTTATATATATAGTATTAATCTTGCTCTATCGTTATGTTACTAAATGTGTGTACTTCATGTGTTCACCGTGGCTATTTTTTTCCACTAAAAAAAAAGCATAATTATATTCATCCGAAGAGAACCAAATTACATTTTGTAGGTGCCTTAAACACAACCCAATCATGGGTAAAGAGTTCAGAAAAATGGAATCCCGAATGGGCCCAAAAGTAGGTTGAAAAGCCATAATGAAAGATACAATGTTTAAAGCTAGAAAAGGACCAGATACAAGAAACCCTGTCACTAAAAAAACACAAGAAAAACAATTCCAACAAAAATATGGAAGTCGGATAGACCAGGTCAGAGAGGTATGAAGCTCTCACATCAACAGAACCAGATAACAACATCAGCATTGAAGACCCTCCCCAAACAAAACACTGGCTAAGAGAAGCCCAGAAGTTGCATGCCCTCAGAAGGACCTCAAAGTGTCATGGCTCTAGACACTGCACGCCCAAAGAAAGGACCTCAAAGCTCTGGCCAAACCCCCCAACTTATATGAGGAAGAGAGAGTTGTCAACAACCACCAAATGGAACCAAATCTAAGCATGCATCAAACCTTGAACAAACCAACGAAACCGAAGAGAGGAACCGCAAACCTAGGAAATAATAATGGGCAGGAGAACAAATCATGTACCCATATCCACACACAACACTGGTAGATCCGCCATAGGATGAAACCCCCACCCAGATCCACGCACACATTGATCGATCTGCCACTCCACTTGATGCATAACCCAAGCTGCACCAGGTAAAAAAGAGAATGTGATCTACAAAACGTAGCACCCACCTACATCCACCGAAAAGAACTACAAAATCCATTGTGCGCACATCTGAAACTAAGGCTCCACTGAAACAACGGTTAGAGGAAAATGATGGCAACATACCCAATCCAAACCATACTCCGCGACACATCAATAAAAACGAAGGAGTCTGTCGCTGCAGACCTGCGCAAGAAGCAAAGTTTCGAGTTGCGACTAGGAGAACCCTAGCCACAGCCCCTCACAACACATACTTATTACTAAATTTGGTATTCATCGTGGCTATTACCTCAATGTATTGAATGATTAATCTACATCATTGTAGAATTTTGTGTGGCTATTACCTCAATGTATTGAATGATTAATCTGCAACACTGTAGAATTTTGTGTAAACAATAGTACACAGATTTACAGGCTGACACAATTTATAAATAAATGTGCAAGCATTGGAAGGGGTGAATGATTTAAAGTCATGATAAGATTAAAGTACATAATTTGTGACAAGTTACAAAAACAATGTTTGATGTATGGTTTTGTAAAAACATATTATTTTATATATATAGTATTAAGCTTGCTCTACCGTTATGCTATTAAATGCATGAATTATGTTTGGTTTTGTAAAAACATATTATTTTTTATATATAGTATTAATCTTGCTCTATCGTTATGCTACTAAATACATGCAATTCATGTGTCCACCGTGGATATTACCTCAATGTATTGAATTATTAATTGAATGATTAATCTGCAACATTGTAGAATTTTGTGTGCTCTTAGTTACTTTTGTTGTTGTTACTTTGTACAATATAATGTATACATAGTAGAAAAAGGGCCAAAAAGATATTTGTGGGGGTAAAGGTATCGTTGATATGAACAACCTTTTAGAAGGGTATGAGTGTGCTTAACCTGATGGTCTTCAGAAACCAAAACAGAATAAATTTATCCTTGAGAAGTTGTTGTGATAGTAAAAAGCATTTCAATTCCATAGCATATGGATGTTTTGATATTAAAAGGTTGAAAGTATTGTTTATATTAATAACTTTTCAAAGTGCATAATGACCTTCACTACCATTGTCGTAAGAGACAAAAACGTAAGATCCTTATTCTCCAAAGTTGTAGAACATTTCATCATTTGTATTTGATAGAAGTGAAGTATTGATTGAGAATAAAACAATGATAAGTTATTGTTGAAAGTAGAGTTTCAACACACGTTCAAGAAAGGACTACATTGTGGAGTATACATTAATGAATACTCAAGTGATTTATGTGGGAAGGTTAACCACCAACCAAGTTTTTATTTCTTATTCAAGAGTATTTATACAATTTCGAGGGAATGGTTGGAGAGGTTCTGTTATGTTCTCTTACACACTTGTCATCTAATTTAGTTATACATTTGTATTCGTGTATTTTATGCACTTTGTCTAATTCTAATGTCTCATTAGAATATATGATGACCTTTACAAAGGCCTAAGAGGCCTTCCAACATCTCCCCTAATGTCAGAGTCTTGCTTCGTCCCAAAGAAATTGTGCAGCAACATTCATGATTATGTTACGCTGTTAGCTCTTCAATCTGGTAAGTGCATGTGCAGTGAGTGAGTCTTTATTTTGGCTCACCCTCTCACACCTACAAAAAACTCGCAACGAAGTTGGTTTCTCTATTAATGTGAGCGACTTACTTTGTGCTCTACTAACCTACCATTTTTTTACCTTCTAGCCTTCGAGGTCACAACCCAAGGAATTGCTCTGCAACTCTTACGCCAAGGATCTCAATCATTTCATTTGTTCTTATGTCATCATTTTTTCTTTAAGCTCTTTCTATGTGTATCATCTAATGTCACTTTCTTGAATGCTTTATTCTCTTGTCATTATAGTGGCAATCTCATAGTTAATAATCCTTGCGAGTATGCATGCTCGATCATCATGTGTAATACTCTCGATCAATGCTCAACTTCAATGCTACAATATCTCTCAATCCAGTGCACAGTCAATTGCCCAGTTGCTCATCTTGCAAAACTCTAAATAAATTTTCAATTTGAATGCTTTGTGTCAGTGTGGACACTACCCTATTGAAATGCTCTCTATACTCAATATTCAATCGAAACACTATGCTTTGTCAAAATCTTTGATTTCTATTATCATCTTCTCTACTCCATCAAACTCTTTATTATGCTTCTCAATCAATCAAGAGTGTTCTTCAATGAATGTTTTGTAATTCTAGGTCTTTAGTAATGTACTAGAATCTACTATATACATTACATGGAAAATAACTCTTACTCACTATGACCCTATAAACCAATGCTTAATCAAAACTAGACTTTATTTAACTTAATAACTACATTGATTATATAAGTATTACTCTTTAATATTCATATAACACATTAAATATTCATTATAACCTAGATTTCATTATAAACAAGATTTCCACTTGATAAAAAAATTAACTTTCGTTACAATATCAAAAAGTTTAACTCATTCCTTCTAACTCCTTTTCATTTTGTGAAAAATCAAACCAACAAATTCAATAAAAATTCAAGTTACTTATAATGTCATTCATGTAATATATTTATACCTATTCATTCCATAAAAGATTTTATAAAGTGACTCACTTTTTCTTTTGATATATATGACTTTAATATTTCACTTTTTTATACAATCCATTTAGAACAAATTTATGAATAAGTTAAACTTTTATTATAAGGAGATTTTGATTTTTGCTATGTGATTTATTTTCATTTTTATAAATTTAAATATATATTTTTTTGTTTTTAATGTGTTTATGATTTGAGTATAAATTTAAATATTTTTTTTGTTTGTTAATGTGTTTATGATTTGATAACTCACCACTATTTAAAAACATCTAAACTATCAAAATCACCTAAAAATCATACACCGCCTCAATTACACAAACTCTTAAGATACCTAAATTTTTAGATATCTCCTCTCCATAATGAAAACATATATTGTATTGCAAAATGAAGCACATCACACTAAAAATGTGATATCATGAACTTAGACTTCAAATGATTAATATACTCTTCGAAATTACTAAAAGCCATAAATTTATTTGCAATGACTATGACTTCATCATATTATAATAAAAAACGCTCAAACCCCATGTGAATAAAGCAACTCCTCTTCTTGATTGTTGGAGATTCAAGTTGAGTCTTAGATTCACCGTCGTTGAAGTCACATTCTAAGCTTTGTCCCTTTACGTATGATTATTGCAACTTCCCTTTACGTATGATTATTGCAACTTCTTGGATACGTGTATCTTCGATTTTTTTAAACAACCCAAAGTTCATCGGTCAATAATAGTGGGCAATTGATTTTGGATGTCAACAGTCCCATCGACTCGGGGGTGGGGGTTGTAGTAAACTAGCATACCCCGAACCAAGGGAAGGGCAACGCTGGAAAAAAATAATATAGTTTTTTAAAATTTATTTTTATAAGTATATTATTTCATGAGTAGCATTGTAATATAATATTATTTCATGTAGTATATATATATACTTATGAATTTAGTTTAATTAGAGGTTTTAGGTAGAGTTAAGAAATATTTACCTCAAATTTTTTATCCTTTTTAATATTAAAAAATTTAAAATTAATACAATTTACAAGTAATAAATTAAATTATTTACTTGTTATATTAGAAAAAAATGAATTAAATAATATTTAATAATTGGTATAAAAACAATATCATTTGGTTAGTTTTTAATGAAAGATTTAAAACTATTTTTAAAATCAAAAATTAATAAAATATATATTCTTATTCCAATTCCCTTAGATAAAAAATATATATATAAATATTAATTATTATATATTATAATTTATAATATATACTATAAACAATCAATACCATACACTATTTATTACACCAAAGACTTTAGAGCCCAATATAAAATAGATGTTTATAGTACATGTAATATAACATTACATCATCATTATTATTATAATCATAAAAATATAAATATAAATATAAATAAAAGTATAAAAAATATAAAAAAATAAATTTATAAATTTATTATAAAACAAACTCTTAATTTATTAAAAATTGGAAAAAATCAAAGGATTTATCATTTAATTTCAATATACAATACACAAATGAAAAAAAATCATATAAAAAAAAATCATATAGTGCAATTTCCATCTTCAATTCAATTTTTTATTCAACTATCAAGGTCACTTCTTCTTTTTTTATCTTAAATACAATGATAATTGTTTCATAAAAAATAAAATCTAAAACAACAAATCAATTTCCAAATAATTTAAATATATTTATTAATTATTTCGAAGAAATAATTTAAATATATAAAACTAAGATCACACTAATTGAATAAAAATGATTTCAAACCATAACTCACCAAGGCTACACACCTAAAATGTTATATGCTAAAACACCGCAAGAAACTAAAAGCATATTTTGATATGCTCAACCACCATAAGTTTAAGTATAGTTTAGTCGTACCTTTTTCCAATAGAAAATTTGCACAAAATTATATTAGTGTATAATTTTGTTTACATCTGCAAGGATTCTTCATCATACGATCACAGCTGAACCAACTAATCACCATTCAGTCACAATCCAAAAGGATCCAAATAGTCTAACTATTCAGTGATCCTGTTCCAAAAAGGATTGTTTACATAAACACTACAAAAAGATAATCTAAAACATAATGATGAGGTCTCCACAAAAAATATATACTTATGCCATGTTCAAAAACCTGAACCGACTCAAGACTAAGACCATTAAAAAAGTATTATATGTGTTGGAGGACCTGTCATCCCACTATCCCAAGCGAAGTAAGATAATCTTCCTTTGGGTTCCAGAAGTGCTTGCTTTGATAGGTCATCAGCTTCCTTATTGAATTCTCAGAATATGTGATGAAAGCAGTTTCCTTGAAATATAGATGAAAATTTCTTTGTTTTGTGCTTCCATCCCTCGATGTCGATAGCATGTAACTTAACCTTGTGATTTAATCAATAAATCACAACCTTTGAGTCTCCCAATATCTGAATCTTTTGAATATTCCACTGCTTTGCTAGAATAAGAGTGGTTCATACACCCATAAGCTCGACCTTGGTGTTTGTACCATTTCCGCAATTAATATACCGCCTGTATACAGTCGAATCTGGAAGTTTTATGACTCCGTTGGCTCCACACATCAAGCCCCTTAAATGGATGCTCCGTCAAAACATGTGATAGTGTAACCATCAATCTATGTAATTGTGCAAGTTTTAATGGAGTTTATTTTTGGACAAGGAGTAGTTTTGTTAAGCGAACCGAGAATCTTGTATACCACTGTCCATACCGAGGGAGATTTCTCATCAAAAATAACCTTATTTATCCCGAGCCAGATAAACCAACAGGTGAGAGATGTCATCTTTTTCGATACAGACTGTCCTTCGTCCAAGTCTCTATACATTCCGATAGAGAGGTTCATGCCCAAACTTTTTTGATTTTTAGAATAAGAGTGATTCTGGCCCAAACTGACTGAGTGAAGGTGCAATAAATGAAGAGTTAGTTGATATCTTTCGAACTGTGCTTGCACAAAAAGCAAAAACCAGGTCCTTCCCAACCCTTTTTTTGAAGGACGTCCCATGATAGAATTATATTTTCAGCTGCCATCCAGATAAATAATTTAATCTTCAGTTGAAGTTTCCATTTACAAATATTAACCTTCCATCCCCGCCACTTCGGAAAATCCTGAGTTGAGATAAGTGCAGAATAAATATTTTTTACAGTGATCTTTCCAGTGGAGTTGCCTCCCATCCATAACACAATATAATTGGTATCATAGAGCGAAACACCCACGCCCATAAGTTATTTAACATAGATCTCCCATTCAGAAGCTATAGTTCCAGATAATCCCAAATCCTCGTTGCTTAACCAATTCTCGGCCAAAGTAATGGGATCTCGGGCTATCAATGCTTGAGCTAATACAATGATCCTTTGTTGATTTAATTGAGTGATGATATATTCCAAGAGAAAGGATCTGTTGTCTATGCCTAGGATCCGATATCTACCAATAGAAATGAGATGTCCTGTACCTGGTCGCTAGCTGAGCCAATGTGTTATCACATGTACAGATCGGGTGAGACTAGACCACATTCTAGATGTTGAGTAATGATTATGAGCTGCCATCCTGAACCAATTGATGACAATGATATCTGGCAAGTATTTATCCATAATTAGTTTATGCCAAATACCTTCCTGCGTTAGAACCCGCCAAAGAGTGTTTACTGTCAAAGCCGTGTTGAAATGGACAAGGTTACAAAACCCCCAACCACCATTTTTCTTTGGTCTTGACAGGATATTCCATCTAGAGAGGTGATAATGTTGAGTATCTTTATGAACGTTCCAGAGGAAATGGAACATCGATTTTCTGATCTTGCATAAAACAGAATGCGGAATTGCTTCCAATGATATCCAGTATACAAGTTGTCCTTCCAGCACAGTTTTTACTAAAATGTATCTACCACCCAAAGAGAGCCACCTGTAGGACCATGAATTGATCTTCTTCGTTAGTTTAATCACTAACCACTCCCAGTCTTCTACCCTGTGTGCTCGAGTCTTTAAATAGTAGCCTGGATATCTGAATCTGATGGATAGATCACTAAAGTTATAAGGGAGGAAATTATTGAATGGTAATAGTTCAGCTTCCGAGAGACCTTCATAATGGAATGTAGTCTTTGTTTGATTAACCATAAGTCTCGAAGCTTTACAAAATAAACTGATAATATAGACAATTTCCTTCCATTCTTGTAAATTTGCCTTTGACATAATTAATACATCATCCACAAACAGTAAATGAAGGATTTTTATCAATCGAGATACTTTTATACTTGTTAGTGTACCTTCATTAAAGTTGTTTTTCAATAAAATATTGAGGCATTCCATAACCAATATAAAGAGCAATGGAGATAATGGACAGCTTTGTCGCAGTCCCCTACCACTCCTGAAGAACTCTGTTGCCTCTCCATTGAGTAATATTGCATAAGATGATGATGTTACACAGCCCATGATCCAATTTGTCATCTGGATCCCAAATCCCACTTTTATTAATGTCAATCTTAAATGTTCCAAGTCAATGCAGTCATATGCCTTCCTTAAGTCCAATTTTAAAATAAGAGATTTTAACTTTTTCTTCTTTATGATGTGTATGCTCTCATGTGTAGTGCCAATTGCATCTTGAATCCACCTACCCTGTAAAAAACCCAACTGTTCAGCAAAGAGGGATCTAGACAAAATCAATTTTATCCGATTAACAATGATTTTTGAAATCATTTTGTAACACAGATTGCACAACGATATCAGGCGAAAATCATCAAAGGTAGTTGGATTATTTGTCTTCGATATCAGTGTGAGGAATGTTGAATTTATACTTCTCAAAATTGACCCCAACCTTCTCGATTCCTCCACCATCACAAGGAGGTATTCCCCAACTAAATCAAAAAAGAAAGTAAAAAACTTAGTCATCCAGCCGTTCGACCCTGGATTCTTATCCTTTTTGAAGTGAAATAGAATGTCCTTTAATTCCTCCATTGTAACAGGTTTATACAATGCAAAAGATTCCTCAACACTAAGCATCTTGAGAAACAACTCAATAATCTTGAATTGATCAGTAGTATTCGGGATGATCGGGGCCTTGTAGAAGTTTTGGAAATAATGAACTGCTTCCTGCTTTAGTGATTCCTGGTCAGTCATTTTTACACCATTCCCATCGGTGATCTCCCACACATGCTTTCAGATCCTACTATGACTAGCATAGTTGTGGAAAAATTTAGTGTTATTGTCCCCACTCTCCAACCAAGTAGCCTTGCTACGAAGTCTCCACTGTTCTTCAACCCCTCTTAAAATCAAATTGATTTCTAGTTCCAGCTGTCGGAGAAGTTTACCTTCTTCAAGACTTGTAGGATCTCCTACCATTCTCATAATCGCTTCCTTTATATCAGATTCTAAATTCAACAATTTTTCTTTGTTCTTGGACATCCTTGCTTTAAACCATAATTTCGTTTGAGACTTTAGGACTTTTAATTTCCAAACCAGTCTATTTTTTCTTCCACCCTCCGATAAGAAGATGAGGTCCTGCCAAATATTTTGAACCAGTGCCACATAATCTACATCATTTATCCAATGGGAGTTTAGTTTGAAAGGATAGGCCTTGTATCTTTAATACAATCTAGTTATATTCAAACATTATAAGGCCTTCACGAGCTATTATCAGATAGGTTTGTAAATCAGATGGATAAGAAACCAATCAATTAACCAGAACATACATAAACCATATATATGATGGGTCAACAAACTAGCAGTGGATGCTTATGATTCTTGTTTAATAATCAAAGGTAAGATGACAGTTACCATAGGAAATTTAAACAGTGACAAAGAAATAATTTCAACTCATAGGCATAGAATAGAAATGAAAAGAAAGTCTGACAAAAAACAATGAAAGAAGCTTGCAGGCTAAATATATTAAAGAAAGTGTCTGTATCACAATAACAGTAGAGTCTAGAACTCAAAGTCGAACCCCTTTGCCTCTTGCATCTATGAGATTAAATAAGATTTATAAATTAGTTTCAAGATCCTCAAACGATGGATCTGATAACCTCTTTTCCTATCTCAAATTTGAAATTGTGAGGTGGCTAGAAAAGATAGAAATTTCTGGAAATATGCTGCTCCAAGATTCACATATATCCTCCAAATACAAATGGATATGGGAAAATGAGAGAGATTATTTAATATCATCCAGTTCTTATGAAATACCTCCTTCAGTTTCTAAAAATACTCTTCCAACTCATCAGAATCTGTCCTCAAAGTCAGTGACTAAAACAGGAAAAACAAAGTTTTTTAATTTCTGGAAATATGTTGCTCCAAGATTCACGTATATCCTCCAAATCCAGATAGTTCTTGGAAAACTGAGAGAGGTTATTGAATATCAGCCCGTTCTTATGAAATACCTCCTTTAGTTTCTAAAAATAATCTTCCAGCTTATCAAGATCTGTCTCCCAAGAAGGTGACTAAAACAGGAAAATCCAGATTTCCAAATCTAGTCATATTCCTACATTTTAGGATTTGATTCCTAGAATGTTTCCAATGATGAAATGAAGTGATACCTGTACCCATGGATGAGACTTGATAATATATTTAAGTAATAGTCATCATCTTCTCTTGAATACACTTTTTCCAAGTCGAATTTTGACTTTTTGACTAAAATCTGTGCATTTTTACCAAAAAATAAAAAGACCACTTAGTCTTCTTTCTTCATCATCTACCTCAAAAGATGAAAAGAGATGATGTTCTATATCCCTTTAATTATTAAATTTCATTAAAAACCATCCCCACATGATCTGGAAACAAAAATAATCGATCTGAGCAAAAAGAAGAGCAATCTGTAATTTTCTGTGTTTTTGGTGGCTAAGGAGCCAAAATTTCTAGCATGTAAGCCACCGAAAGCTCTGCTTTCGGTGGCTAAGGGCAGTTGTGAAAGCCTGCCTAAGCCACCGAAAGCTCTGTTTTGAAAATAACTTTCAAAATTGAAAAAATATGTTTCCTCTCAGTTTCTTGATCTTCAAGGTTGTTCATTTAAGTTCAGGGCTGCTTCAAATAAGTTGCAGAAATTAGTGTTGTATCTCTTTAGTATGTATTTGTTTCAAAACCAAACAACACCTGATTTGATCCAACACCTTTTGATCATGTTTTCTTGTCTGCGGCAGCTATGATGAGATATGCCTTTGTTTGCAGGAGTAATGATAGTTTTACCACAACCAAATGTACCAAATATGGCACATGTTCCTCCAAACACAGAAGGAAATAGAGCATCTAAAACACATGGTTCTCTGCAGCTGTTGCAAGGTAGTTTCAGATTAGACATTGTGGTCTAACTTCTGCATGCCCAACTCAATCATATTATAGGAATAAATTCACTCAACTACGAGTATTCTCTTCCCAATATACATTTCTTGATATATGCTTAACACTTCACCATGAACTAAATGCCTAGCAGTCAAAGCAAGCCCATCAATGATATTATTTGTCACTTGGTGCTTCACAACCCCTGTAACATCCAACATCTTTGGACATTTGACACACCTCAGGGTGTGATTCCAAATAGGCTATGTCACTGAGCTCTTTTGTACCTGCAAAACAAAATTGGGCTTGGGGAACCAGATCAGCGCTGATGGAGGCGAGTTACGGCTTAGCAAAAACAAGGGTGAGTTATGAGGGAAACAAAGGCCTGATTTTTAGGAATGTATAAGGCAATGAGAGCTTTCAAATCATGATTAGAATAGCATACTTCGACAATGAAGAGATAGTAGGCCACGTGACTGGTTTTAAGTGAGTGAAATTATTGCAAAAGATGTGGGTGAAATCAGATCCAAAAATGGTGGCAAAGATATAGGGTTTGATAGATTTAGGGTTAGTCAAATCTTATCAAATCATAATTTTACAATAATTACCAGATCACCATTGGATCATTCCCATCGATTTCGGCAGCTAATGTGCTATCACATCCTTGTACTTTGACGGTCACGGGTTTTAACTGATCAAAATAGTCATTTTAAACTACTATGCGCTTTTGGTGGCTTAGAGACCATTTTGAAACAATGCTTAGCCACCGAAACCTGTTTTTCAAGTTTTTTGAAGTAAAGACTCACTCCAAAGTTTTTAAAAAATGTTTACAAGTAAGAACTCATTTAAATGACCCTGAAAAAATTTAATAAAGTTTTTCCTAATGACTTTCTTATCACTGAATGAAATAAATTTTGAAAAATTTATTTGAGGAGATAACAATAGGGAGGAATCTCCAGCAGTAAAAGAATCGGAGCATGATCAGAGATATAAGGAAACTCAACCCAAGACCTATACAATCCAACAATCGTTAATAAATCTTCTGATACAAGACATCTGTCCAATATCCTGGCAACAACATCATTCCCAGAATGTTCGTACCGCCAGGTGGGAACCAATTTTTCCAGTTTAATGTCTATCATATTTTTAGACATAAATAGATCTTTGTAATAATCATCATTTGATCTAGATACAGTAGATCCTCCCCAGACCTCATCCAAAGAAAAAATAATATTCAAGTCGCCTGCAATGATCAAATTTTTAATTGCCATTAAACCATTATCTGCCACCGATTTCTAGAAGAGTTTCTTGTCTGAGCACGAGCCATATATGTTAAGAAGAGCTATCTCCCGCTTATTTTTGTAACACCTGCATGTTAACAGAATACCACCAATAGTAAGAAAGGGCATCAGATCATATAAATTAGGGTCCCAAGAGACTATTAATCCCCCTGAAGTGCCCATAGAATTAACAGCACACGAAACCCAAGATGGATGAATATTGTGCAAGAAATCTCTTGCTTTCTGTGCATTAACCAATGTTTCCTGAAGAAAAATAATTTCAGGTCAACTATGATCCACAAGTCGCCGAAACAAGGAATCTTTAAGGGTGCCTCCAATCTATCTTATATTTAGGGATAGCAATAACATCACGTATCCTACGACAGGGCTTTCATTGCTCTAAGAGCCCCACTATCAGTGGAGGAAGGGACTGTGCCATCCATCCGGAAGGAATCCACCAATTTTTACGGGTGCTATGGGTCTTCACTGGGGAGTGTTCAATGCCAAGACCTCTTGAACAAGAAAACACTTTCTTATTTACTTCGGAATGTACCCGCGAAGTATTAGCCCCCGAGTCGGAAGAAGGGTCAATGATGGCCTTACCCAAATATGTAGGAAGTTTAATGGAAGAGTTGGTATCCCGAATGTATGGGATCAACGAGTCAAGAACCACACTGAGGGTGGACTCCTCCTCCTTCGGTTCTCTAAACCCAGGTTCCATCACTGTATCAATCAACTCCGGCGGAGAAAGCGCTGGGGAAGTAGCCAGAGACCGAGATTTACTCAGCTGAGGTAAAGTAGACTGAAAAGAAACTGAAGAAGTAGTAACAAGTGAAACATGTTTATGTGTATGTAGTACCCCTAAAACTAAAGCTGGGGAAGAAGTCCGTTCTTTAGGACTCTCAGATTCAACTAAATAGGAAGTATTTGTTACTATGCCTCCCTCAATAATCCCCTTAGTATAGGAAGTGGATAAATGAAGCCATCATGATTTATCCAGGGCATCCTTTTCCCAAAGTGTTAATGTAGAATATAGTGTAGGACAAAGTATTTTTAACTTACCTGTAAGTGATGGTGAAGCCTCCGACTGGCTACTTGTCTCAATACCATAGTGCACTGGCTCGCTTCCAAAGGAGTCCACTTCTGTTACATATTCGGGTGGGTCTTTTTGTAAGAGACCGTCCTCTGAGGATTCTTCCTCCCCCTTACCAATACACTCTCGCCTCAGATGGCCAATACATCGTTACCGAATGTAGTGGAAGGGTATTCCAAGATAGTCCAGCCGTTGTGTTAAATGACAACCCCTCCATTCTATGTCTAAAACCTCAGGAAGCCCTTCGTGTATATCCATTTCCACTAAAACCATTCCAATTTCCCTAGAGGAATTATCCAAGGTTTGTGTGTCCAGTGTAATAAACTTCCCCAATGCATCTCCAATCGCTCGCAGAGCCCCTTCGTTCCATAAATGCATAGGTAAACCCAAAAATAATACCCAGAGGTGATAGAACTGAAAATGTTCAGTCACCGGGTCAAAGGCCACCCGCCACCTTTTCAGCATAAGGATGCTACCCCCATGAACCCAGAACTTACTAGGAAGAAGGGAAGCGTCTTCCAGGGTTCTACAAATAAAGCCCATCCATTCCTTTGTCAGGTAAAGAATTTTTGGCAAGTAGCTGAGAATGGGCGCCCAGTGGGAATCAAACTAGTATTGTACAGACTCTTTTCTCAGGTAGGAGTACGAGAATCTACCTAACAACCCATAGAGGGCCAGTATACACGTCTCTTTGAGGCCCACGTCCGAGCCCAACACCATTTTTTGAGCCTTCCTATTTTCCTTCCAAACTTTCTGCGTGACTCCAGACGAGTTTGGAGTTTTGTGGGATTTTCGCAGGCTATCCAATGAAACCCCACCTTTATCACCCAATTGTCGATCCTGAACTGTCTGTAACCCTTCAACATGCGAAAATTGTCCCTGAGGAGCAGGGGAAACAATAAAAGGTATAGAGGCCGAAGTATCCGTAGTCTGGGTGAAAGTAATTCTCGGAGCAGATGATTGTTTCGATATGTTACACCCAGGTGTCGAGTACAGTTCAGATGACGAGTGGAGTAAAGAGTCAGCTACACCCCCCAATGAATCCACCTTAGTGAAAAGACTCGCTTGACTCCATTCGTCCTCGTCCTCTACGCTCATTAGTGCCATGACATTTTTTCCTAAGTCATCACCCGCTTGGCTTAACATAGGATCACCACCTGTTTATCACTAAACTGTGTTTTAAACATGGTTCGGTTTCCTAGATAGGAAATAAATGCATTCAAACCTGGGCCCGGGTTCCACTAAACTAGTCTTAAAATATAAAATCACTTCAACCACTGCTAAAACATCAAGAGGATGTCCATAACTATAAAGGGGGAAACTAAATAGAGTAAACACGAAGGGTAAAACCAGGCTAATCTCCATCTAAACACTATAAAAATTATACTACGCAGCTAAGGCTAGTAGAATCCTTGTCGATCATTGAAACCCCAGTATGATGATATTCCAAACATACGTCTCCCCAGTAGTCGATGGTCCGCCATTGATGAAGTGAATCTATCCTCATTTTAGTTTAGTCATACCTAAAGAATTGATTTTTCACTTTCCACATTATATTGAACCAAAAAGATTTCAAACCATAACTCACCAAGGCTACACACTTGAAATGTTATATGCTAAAACATCACAAGAAACTAAAAGCATATTTTGATATGCTCAACCACCACAAGTTTAGGTATAGTTTAGTCATACCTAAAGATTTGATTTTTCACTTTCCACATTATATACTTTATAGGAATCTTTTAAAAATATATTAAAAAGTTGTAAAAGAACATTCTCACTGCTCCGTCGATGTTTGATTGTAGTCAAAGTTAACATTTTAAATTTATATATATATTAAAATATAAAAAGTACAATTATTATTAAAAAATAATCATATCTCACCTCAAAAGGTGGTGGGGTTGGAAAGATTTATTTTTCGTTTCACCATTGGTTGCATATTCTTTTGACAAAGATACAAAATGCTCATAGTGGAGAAGATAAACCGGAACTGTCACATCCTTAAAATTATTTTTATATTATTATAAGGAGTTAAAATTATAATGTATTTGTGTCTTTTCACTTTCCACGTGAGATATGCAAAATCCTCTATTTAATAATAAATAATATTTATATAAACACATAAACTATTCATCTAGGCCTATCCGAAGAGATGTTGTGTGCATCATTGGTGGATTTCATCGTTCAAGGATTGATTTCAATTTAACTTACTAAGATGCAATTGCAAAGCACAAAGTAACGAGTATGATCCTATACTAAATTGTAAAGAAAATAAAAAATTGTTACGTGTAATAACAATGCAATAATTGCTTTCACAGACTTAAAGTAGACCCTTTTGTTGATTTTCAAAGGATTATAACAAATGAACTGAAATCATAGAGAATATTTAGAGCTGTAAGCGTGATAAAGTTACACAATTGTTTTTTTTGGGAGTGTCTTCACCATTTGAGAGCATATTTTTTCTTAGTTTTAAGATGGCCCTTTCAACATTGTAACGTTGTAGCGACAGTAAGTGATCAAATTCTACAACCATGAAAGTTATTAAGCTATTTTAACACTATTTTAATGCCCAAAAGTTGTGTGATGCATGGACACCTGGAAGGGCTTGACGTTCCACGCGTCTAACTCAGTATATTGATGACTATTGTTGCTAGGGTTTGATGTTCCACTTGTCTAACTCCGTATGTGGATGGCTATGTTGACCAAGCTCCGTAGACCCAATGTTTCTTCCTCACCTTCAACAACTTATTCGAGTTATCAACTCTCACCGGCTAATGTTGAACACAGAGTAAATCAATGTAGAGGACTTGATGGCACCTCTGCCCGAGTAGCCTCCGTCTAATAAGATATCATGACAGTCGTTTGAAGCACAGTTTTCGTTCAAGAAGTTTCAGAGCAGGAGAAACATCTTTGATATGAGATGTATTGATGTGGTTATGTGATTCCACCGAAATATTTGTGCAAGAGATCACAAAATTATCTTCTATCTCAGTCGTCATGGACCCTGATCACCCGATTTAAGTAAGCTAAGTGCCTTCAAATAAATCATGGGGATTCAAGAGGGAACATGCTTCCTCTTCCTCTGCTAATTTTTTTGATAAAAAAGGCAATGCCAATCAGGCCTGCACAGTCTAAGATGGATAATAACATTGCAGGCTTGCAACTTCAACTTCAGGGTTCCTTCTCATCCATGGAATCGTGGAATGAATAAATATATGTTCTATGTGATGGTGCGAGGTCTCAGAATGTGGGCTTCTTCATCGAAAAATGTCACCATTGTCTCTCTAATGTCGTACACGCCAATCTTCGAGTTCCACAACCACACGCACCATCTCAATTTTTGTTTGAACGGAGGGAGGAGGGTTTAGTGCAACGTTTTATCGTAGGAGACTGAAGGATTAAGACAACAAGAATTGTTTTAAGGGAGACTGTGATGTTAGCATTGGGGTTTGGAATTTTTCTCTAAATGTTTTTATTCCCGAATGCTTCCCCCACTGTGGTACGATGGCTTGTTGATGTTGCCTATGCGAAGAGGGTGATGTTGCCTATGCAAAGAGGGAGAGACAGTTCCCAGTTTCATGTGTTGGTCGTGGATGATAACATTATAGATCTAAAAGTATTCGAAAATCTATTGAAGAACCCTTGTTACAAAGGTACTATTGTATTCAGACTAGGTTTGATCATTGTATTATTGTTATTTTGAGGATTTTAGATAGAGTTATATATGTTGATTAAGGTTGGTTGTCATTGATGTCAACCCTTGAAGAAATCCCCGTAGCACAAAGGTTGGGTAATGGACCCAAGATTGTTTGATGTAAAGATGACTCATTATTGTCTTGTCATGGTTGATAATAAGTAGAAATGGATGAACTCCAAAGTGGTCCCCTTATGGTGAAAGCCCTCACGGGAAGACAATTTGTGGATTGAGTTATCCTAGAAGTATGGTTAGAGAACCCATGCTTATTTGTGGAATAATGAGATGAAGGTCAATGAATTTGTCAGTGAAAATATCCTAGATGGATAGTGCTCGTCATGCCATTTCTGGTGGTATGTGGAACACCACATAACTCCTCACGGTTAGAGAGTTATGGGCATGAGAAGTTGGAGAACCCAGGTTTGGGTAATGGACCCAAGTTTGTTTGATGGATAATGGTATGAGTTTTGATATATTTGCAGGTAATACTATTCTATAAGGATGGTACATGTCATTCCATTTCTGTTGGTATGTGAAACATCACATAACTCCTCATGGTTTGAGAGTTATGGCCTTACGAAGTTGGAGGACCCTCTTATGTCATCTAGAAGCCCCAAAAGGTCAAAGTAGTCAAAGTGGTTTAAGATTTTTTAGAAGGTAAATAATAAAGTGAATTGATGAGTGTACTATAATTCAAAGTGAACACAAAATAAATTATTTAAATAATAAATTTAATGGAGAAATTAGAAGTGGGTTAACCCTAAAATAATGAAAGTGGGCAAAGTGACCTAGAAGATGTTTTTAAGGAAGCTACTTGGAGAGTATAAATAAGAGGCAAGACTCTCTAATTTTAGACACACTTGAGAATATTGAATACCTATAGGTGTCGGAGGTAACCAAAGGATATCTAAGCCAAATTTCTGAGGGAATGTGAAGAAAAGAAGGCCGGAATTCAAGGAATGATAAATTCTTTTGATGATGCTTTCTAAGGTAGGTTATTTACAGGTTATCTCACCATTTTCGTAATAATTTTTTTTCTAGAATGATTCAGACCATGAAATTGCTATGTCATTGAGGAAACATATCCAAGTATCTGTGGTAAAAAATTCATCTTGTGGGTCGTTGTATTTTTGGAGTTACACTCCGTGGAAAATAAGGTTTGTGGCTAGTCGTGAAACTAGTCAAAAATATGTGTTTCGGGTAAAAGAGTCATAAATTATTTATAACAGATCCAAAGTCTGTAAGAAAAAATGTGTTGGTTAGAGTACAGTCTATAGTATTCTTTGTAATAGTTTCGTATCGATTCAACAAATATTCTGTGCGGGGCATGCTCTACAAGGTTGCTCTCTCGAATAAGCCATAATTCAACAAGGTATGCCATTTTTGCTATAACTACTTTTCTGAGAGGTTCCAAGTATTGAAACCTGTATTAGTTGCATAAAACAATCTGAATAACATTGTGTATTAGTTTCATATCTTTATTCATTACAGATACAAAGTTATGATTATTTCAAGTTAGCGTTGTTGACTAATCCAAAACTAGTCATGTGAGACTGAAGAAAAGTTTGATGTAAATGCTAGTCTCTTGTTGTTTAAAGTTAAGGAAGGTTTGAAGGTATGTGATCATATACACCAGGGCTATTACATAGTTATAAATCATATTTGGATGATGAAATTTATGACGGCTTTTGGTTTAGGTACAAGTTGGGTACATGGTTGAGACAAGTAGTTGATGAGTTGGTACATACATGAGGTGTATACAGATTGTTTGGTACAGGTTGGTGCATGGTTGATGAAATTGTTTATGGTACAGGTTGATGCACTTGTTTATGGTACATGTTGATTACAAGTTAAGGTACAGGTTGATGCATGGTTCAGGTTTATTGGTACAGGTTTACAACAGTATATCTCACAGTGATAGTGTGACAGTGGTTCCATAATTCTACTTCCACTTCAAGGTGGTTGGACAGGGCAAGGACAGGTGGTTGTAGCCGGAGAACATAGGGGGTTGTAGCCTCCTTCTGGTTTTAGCCGGAGAATTGGGGAGTTGGAGCTTCCCTCAGGTTGTAGCCCGAGAAACTAGGGGGTTCGAGCCTCCTTCCAGTTGTAGCTGGAAAACAAAGGAAGTTGGTGCTTCCAATGAATGTAATTCTTCAAGACATATAATAAAAAGCATTCTATGGTTTCTCCTGATTTGAGTTTCCACGTAAAACACTGGTGTACTGTGTATGTGTGTGACTGCTCATTTCTTATTGCTCATTATTGGATAATAATTCTACATTGATATAACACTTGGATTATTTGAAGAAAAATGATTATAATTACGCTATTACTGATTCACCCCCCCTCTCAATAATCCAACAATTGATATCAGAGTCGGTTCCTTCAGAAATCAGTTTAACCACTGAAAGGTAGATCATGGAGAGTACCAACTTGTATAAAAATGAAATACCATAGTTTGATGGACATAAGTATGCTTCTTGGAGAATAAGGATGAAGACATATATACAGGCACAAGGATTTCAAGTTTGGCAATCAATTGTAGATGGATACACAACACTAGTAGTTCCACTAACAAATAACAAAGCAGTGAAACTTAGTGAGAATAATTCCAAATCCAAAAATGCACTTTTGAATGGTCTCAGTGATACGGTATTCACCAAAGTTGCATATTGTAAATTTGCTAAAGAGATTTGGGACAAGCTTCGAAATATTTATGAATGAGATACAAAATTCAAAGTAGCAAAGCTTCAAACTTATAGAGGTCAGTTCAAACAACTAAAAATGAAGGAAGATGAGAATATTGCATCCTACTTCTTACGAGTCGATGAAACAGTGAATGAAATCATAGGATTGGGAGAAGAAATCGAAGAATCTGTAATTGTTCAAAAGGTACTAAAATCTCTTCCTATGAGATTTAACCCTAAGATATCAACACTAGAAGAAAGATCGGATCTAAAATCAATAAGCATGGACGAACTGCATAGAATCTTCACAACATATGAAATGAGAACTAAACAGGAAAATCCATATGTAAAAGAAGCAGCCTTCAAAGTATCCAAAAGATCAAAGCAAAAGAAAAAGGAACAAGAAGAATATAGCAGTAGCAGTGACATCTCTGAAGATGATGAAGAAGTGGCCAAATTTGTCAAAAGACTGAACAAGGGAACCAACGGTATGTATAGAGGTAAGTTTCCTTTAATTTTTTTTAATTGTGATGGTATTGGTCATTTTGCTAACAAATGTCCTCATAAGAAAAAGAGAAATGATGAAGGTTACTCAAAAGGAAAACACACATATAAAGACAAAAGAACTACAAAGAAAGTTTTCAAGAAAAACTTATGCACCAAAGAAGACATCTCATCATCAGATGAAGATGAAGTCAGTGACAGTGAGATAGGAAGAGTTTTATTCATGGCAGTAAAAGACTCTGACAAAGAAGACTCTGAAGAAGACGAAGAAGAATATGAAGAAGTTGAAGAAGAAATTGAAGAGGCAGAAGTTGACTATTGAGAAGAATTAATGTGTGTCATAGAAGTTATCAGAAGATAAAAGAAGAAAAACAAGAGACTACAAGCAGAACTAGACAAGAAAAATGACACTCAAGAACTAGAACAAATGATCAAAAAATTGAAGTTTCAAATAGAAGAAGATAAAAGAATTGAAGAAGCACTCAAAGAAAAGCTAGAAGAAAATGATATAATCATTGGAAACTTGGAAACAAAGATTGTCACATTAAGAAATGATTTTCAAAAGAAAAATATGCAGAATAGCTCAAAAGTTTTGGATGACATTATCAACAGTAAAAAATCTCATTTTGACAAGACTGGACTTGGATACAATTAGACAGAAAAGGGATCAAGCTCCAAAACAACAGAGCAAGAAACATATCCAAAAAGCTATGCAGAAACAATCAAAGGGGATAGAAGGATATACAAGGAAGATTACAGGGATACTCCTCCACCGAGAAAAGTTAGATTTCAGAATCAACAACAGATAGATAGGCCTCAAGAAGAAGAAGGATTCATAAAAGCACCTCCTTTCAGAAGATCTTCAACTCCCATGTATCAAACTATATTTTTTGGTTTATGTTATGCATGTAAAATTTTGGACATAAAATTGTGAATTACATAGATAACAACAAGAACAATAACAACTTTGAGAGTCATACACAAAGGGGTTATTGAATAAGACCTAGTGAAACACAGAGAATAAGTTACAACATGTTTGAATCCTTGAGCACTAAAATGGAATGTTACAAATGTAACAATTTTGGACACGTGGCCAAATATTGTAGAATGACAGTCCCTCCTAAAGAAGCTCAACAGAATAACAACAGTCACATACAGGAACCTTAGAAAACGACACGGATAAGAAATCAATATCAGTATAGCAATGAAGAATGCACAATCGCTCTACAAGCTAAGCAGAAGAAACGTGGTTGGTATGTTGACAGTGGGTGTTCAAAACACATGACAGGTGATAGAGACAACTTTCTTACATTACAAAAGGAAATAGATGGATCAGTCTCCTTTGAAAATGATGATTCAGCCAAAATCATTGGAAAAGGCACAGTCCGAATTGGGAACAAGAATGAAAAGGCATAAAATGTTATACTAGTAGAAGACATGAAACATAATCTTCTAAGTGTGAGTCAAATGTGTGACCAAGTTCATAAAGTTACTTTCGATTCACAAAAGTGTGATATAAGAAAAGAAGGTTCAGGGAAATTGGTCGCTACAACTGCAAGAACATCAAGCAACATATATGTGTTAAGTGAAATTGAAAATGAAAAGTGTTGTCTAGGAAAGAAAGATGAAAGTTGGCTATGGCACAGAAGAATGGGTCACATACATCTTGATAACCTTGACAAAGCCAACAAAAGAGAAGCATTCAGATAAATGCCCCAGATCACGAAACCAACCAACACTTTATGCAAGCATTGTCAACAAGGAAAGCAAACAAAGACCAGGTTCAAATCAAAGGAATATTCAACAACAAGACCACTGGAAATTGTGCATACTGATCTAGTTGGACCAACTAGAACAAAGGGATTAAAAGGTGAGAAATATTTTATGTTATTAGTTGATGGTTATACAAGAATGAATGCAGTTTGCTTTCTCAAGAATAAGTCAGAAGCTTTTGAAAACTTCAAGATCTACAAGGAAATGGTTGAAAATGAAATGGATTCAAAAATCAAATGTTTGAGATCTGATAATGGAGGAGAGTTCACCTCAAATGAATTTATGGACTACTGCAATAATCATGGAATAAAAAAACAATTCTTCGTAAATAGGACACTTCAACAGAATGGAGTTGTTGAAAGAAAGAACATGACAGTGTAGGAAATGGCTCGAACAATGCTAATAGATTCAAAGTTGACAGATATTTTTTGGACACAGACAGTACATACAACAGTTCACATTCAAAACAAAGTGATGCTCAGAAACAACACTGACAAAACTCCTTACAAACTATGGAAAGGAAGACTGGAAAATGTAAAACACTTCAGAGTTTTTGGAAGCAAATGCTATATCAAAAGAGAAGATGGCGGAATGGGAAAGTTTGACTCTCGTGTGGACAAATGAGTACTTGTTGGTTAATCAAGTACAAAGAAAGCATACAAGTGTTACAATCTAAGATTGAACAAAGTTGTGGAAACCATCAACGTGACAATTGATGAAATAGGCAGACCAGAATCAAAGGAAGAAGAAAATGAATCAATGAAACAACCCTTAGAAGAAGAACCAGAAGATGAAAAAGAAGTAGAAGAGGAATATGAAGAGAATCTGACAGAAGAAGAAGAGCAAGTTCAACAAGTGCCTCCAAAGACACCCAGTAAACGAGTACAGAAGAATCATCCTTCAGAACAGATTATCGGAAACAAAGATGCAGGAGTTGAGACTAGAAGAAAAATCCGCTCACCAGAACAAACACACCTAGCACTCTCATCTACAATTGAACCAAACTGTTTTGAAGAAGCCAACAAGGATGAATTTTGGAAAAAGGCCATAGATGAAGAATTGGATCAAATAGAGAAAAATGACACTTGGGAACTGGTTCCAAGACCAAATAATAATAATGTGATCGGCACAAAGTGGGTCTTCAGGAATAAATTGAATGAAGATGGAAATGTTACAAGGAACACAGCTAGACTGGTATGTAAAGGATATGCACAGGTTGAAGGAATCGACTTTGAAGAGATATTTTCCCCAGTTGCCAGAATGGAAGCAATCCGTTTTCTTTTAGCTTATGCATGCTCAAAAAATATTAAAATGTATCAAATGGACGTAAAATCATTTTTTCTGAATGGGGAACTTGAAGAAGAAGTCTAAATTGAACAACCAGAAGGATTTCAGTTGTCAGAAAATGCAGATTATGTGTGTAAATTAAAGAAGTCCTTGTATGGTCTAAAACAAGCTCCTAGAGCATGGTACTCTAGACTGGATAAGTATCTGCAGCAGGCAGGGTTCAGAAAAGGAAGTGCAGACAACAACCTCTACATCAAGGTAAGTCAAGGTAATATTTTATTAATTGAAGTTTATGTTGATGATATTATTTTTGGTAGTGATGATGACAGGTTAAGCCAAAAATTTGCAAAAGATATGCAGAATGAATTTGAAATGTCGTTACTTGGAGAACTATCCTTCTTTTTGGAACTTCAGATACGCCAAAGCAACCAAGGAATTTTTATTTCTCAAACCAAGTATATCAGAGAAATGCTAAAAATGTTCGGTATGGAAGATTGAAAACCAGTTATCAGTTCCATGAAAACCAGTTGCAAGTTGAGCAAAGATGATGATTCGAAGTATACAGATCAGAGGCAATACAGGTCAATGATTTCCATCCTACTATATGTGACAACATCCAAACCAAATGTAACATAGGCAGTTGGATAGGTGGCATGATTTCAAGCAACACCAAAGGAATCACATGTATTAGCAATGAAGTGGATTTTCAGATATCTCAAAGGAACATAAGAGTTTGGATTATGGTATCCAAAAGGAAAGGATCTATCATTTATTGCCTACACAAATGCAGATTGGGCAAGTTGTATTGATGACCGACGAAGCACCAGTGGAGCAACATTCTACTTGGGTGAGTGTTTAGTATCATGGCTGAGAAATAAATAATCATCAATATCCTTATCTACAGCCGAGGTAGAGTACATTGCAACAACATCATGTTGTACATAGGTTCTTTGGATGAAACAAACTCTGACAGACATACAGGTTGAGTATGATGAGCCCATTCCAATCTATTGTGATAATACAAGCACCATTAGTATCTCAAAGAATCTGGTAATGCACTCCAAGACGAAGCACATTCCAATCAAGTATCATTTTTTACGGGAACAAGTTGCAGAAAATAACACCAGAGTTGAGTATGTGGGCACAAAAGAACAAGTGGCAAACATCTTTACAAAACCACTTCCATGGGAAGCCTTTGAGTATCTTCGCCAGAGACTCGGAGTTATTTCTACTCCAAAATGAATTCTTTTGAATGCTTATCTTATATGTCTTAGATGTACACGAGGAAGCACCATAAGAAGACAGTTCAGAGGGGAGCAACCACAGATGGAAAAATACCTTTGCCATTTATGACAAAGGGGGGGAGATTTATCAGATGTAGAGGACAGAGGCATGGTTCCAGGGGGAGAAGATTTATCAAATGCAGAGGAAAGAGGCATGGTTCTAGGGGGAGCATCAGTGATATGATTTCAGTATTGCATCAGAATGTTGCCATCAATGCCAAAGGGGGAGATTGTTGATTAAGGTTGGTTGTCATTGATGTCAACCCTTGAAGAAAGCCTCGTAGCACAAAGGTTGGGTAATGGACCCAAGATTGTTTGATGTAAAAATGAATCGTTATTGTCTTGTCATGGTTGATAATAAGTAGAAATGGATGAACTCCAAAGTGGTCCCCTTATGGTGAAAGCCCTCACGGGACGATACTTTGTGGATTGAGTTATCTTAGAAGTATGGTTAGAGAAACCATACTTATTTGTGGAATAATGAGATGAAGGTTAGTGAATTTGTCAATGAAAATATCCTATATGGATAGTGCTTGTCATTCCATTTCCTGTGGTATGTGAAACTCCACATAACTCCTCACGGTTAGAGAGTTATGACCATGAGAAGTTGGAGAACCCAGGTTTGGGTAATGGACCCAAGTTTGTTTGATGGATAATGGTATGAGTTTTGATATATTTGCAGCTAATAATATTCTATATGGATGGTACATGTCATTCCATTTCTGGTGGTATGTGGAACGTCACATAACTCCTCACGGTTTGAGAGTTATGGCCTTGCGAAGTTGGAGGACCCTCTTATGTCATCTAGAAGCTTCAAAAGGTCAAAGTAGTCAAAGTGGTTTAAGAGTTTTTAGAAGGTAAATAATAAAGTGAATTGATAAGTGTACTATAATTCAAAGTGAATACAAATTAAATTATTTAAATAATAAATTTAATGGAGAAATTAGAAGTGGGTTAACCCTAAAATAAGGAAAGTGGGCAAAGTGACATAGAAGATGTTTTTAAGGAAGCTACTTTGAGAGTATAAATAAGAGGCAAGGCTCTCTAATTTTAGACACACTTGAGAATATTGAATACCTATAGGTGTCTGAGGTAAACAAAGGATATCTAAGCCAAATTTATGATGGAAGGTGAAGAAAAGAAGGCCGGAATTCAAGGAAGGATAAATTCTTTTGATGATGCTTTCTAAGGTATGTTATTTACAGGTCATCTCACCATTTTCGCAATAACGTTTTTTATAGAATGATTCAGACCATGAAATTTCTATTCCATTGAGGAAACATATCCAAGTATTTGTGGTAAAAAATTAAGATTGTGGGTCGTTGTATTTGGAGTTACACTCCGTAGAAAATAGGGTTTGTGGCTAGTCCCGAAACTAGTCAAAAACAAGTGTTTCGAGTAAAAACATCATAACTTCTTCATAAGTGATCCAAATTCTGTAAGACCAAATGTGTTGGTTAGAGTATAGTCTTTAGTATGTTGTGTAACAGTTTCAGATCTATTCAACAAACATTATGTGTGGGGCACACTCTACAAGGTATCTCTCTAGAATAAGCCATAATTCAACAAGGTATCTCTCTAGAATAAGCCATAATTCAACAAGGTATGTCATTTTTGCTATAACTAATTTTCTGAGAGGTTGCAAGTAGTGAAACTTGTAGGAATCGCATAAAACACACTGATGAACATTGTGTATCAGTTTCAGATCTTTATTCATTACAGGTACAAAGTTATGATTATTTCAAGTTAGCGTTGTTGACTAATCCAAAACTAGTCATGTGAGACTGAAGAAAAGTTTGATATAAATGCTAGTCTCTTGTTGTTTAAAGTTAATGAAGGTTTGTAGGTATGTGATCATACACACTAGGTCTATTAAATATTTATAAATTACATTTGGATGATGAAATTGATGAGGGATTTTTGTTGAAGTACAAGTTGGGTACATGGTTGAGACAAGTAGTTGATGAGTTGGCACATACATGAGGTGTATACAGATTGTTTGGTACAGGTTGGTGCATGGTTGATGCACTTGTTTATGGTATAGGTTGGTGCATGGTTGATGCACTTGTTTATGGTACAGGTTGATTACAAGTTAAGGTACAGGTTGATGCATGGTTTAGGTTTATTGGTAGAGGTTTACAACGATATATCTCAAAGTGATAGTCTGGCAGTGGTTCCATCATTCTACTTCTACTTCAGGGCGGTTGGATGGGGCAAGGACAGGTGGTTGTATCCACCTTCCGGTTGTAGCCGGAGAACATAGGGGTTTGTAGCCTCCTTCTGGTTGTAGCCAGAGAATTGGGGAGTTGGAGCTTCTTTCAGGTTGTAGCCTAAGAAACTAGGGGGTTGGAGCCTCCTTCCAATTGCAACTAGAAAACAAAGGAAGTTGTTGCTTCCAATGAATGTAATTCTTCAAGACATATAAGAAAAAACATTCCGTGGTTTTCTCCTGATTTGGGTTTCCACGTAAAACACTATTGTACTGTGTATGTGTGTGATTGTTCATTTCTTATTGCTCATTATTGGATAATAATTCTACATTGATATAACACTTGGATTATTTGAAGAAAAAGGATTATAATTAAGCTATTACTGATTCACCTCCCCTCTCAGTAATCCAACAATATAAGTAGGCATTTTAGTGATTTCAAAGCTTATTTTGTATGTGTGTATGACTACAGTAACCACAATGGATAGTGGGAGAAGGGCTCAAGAATTTCTGAGATTAGGAGACGAGCAAAACGAACATTTTATTAGTCTTATGTGCAAAAGATTTTCTTCCTATATCCTCTTCTAAGTGATGCAAACTAAACCTACACTGACATATTATTAGTCTTCTATGATATTTTCCATCTGCAAATAATGATAGTGTTGTTCAGTATATGTGATGATTTGTTTAATCTTGCATTTATAAAATATTTTGAAATCCTGTCATCATCTGTATGCTAAATCTTCTCCATTACCTTCAATCAGGAAAATCCTTTCCACTACATTCAACTGCACATAATGTTAGAATATGAATGAATGTGATCATTTTACCATTGACAATATCACTATTGTCACCCAACCGTAGGCCGAAGCCACCCTCCGAGCACCTTGACCTTGACAGAGAGAATAATCCTGGTAGAAATCCAATAGCCAAGCAAGGCTAATGCACCAAGAAAGAAGTAACCAAAGCTGATCAGAGAGTCCAACCCAAAACTGGCGCAACGCTTTCCCCAAGACTTGCGCACAAGACTGCTAAACTGCAGTGTGCAGAAGTGACTTTCTACGATGTTGAGAAGTGTGTCAAATGAGAGACTGGCCCCCTGTATTTATAGTATTCCTGGAAGACTTGCCTGGGTCAACTTCTTATTTTGGGTACTAATTAATTAATATTAATTATCTCTCTTCAGCCGACATCTCATCTAGGGTTACTTTCATTCCTTTTCTTTTTTCCAGAACATTCTAATCTTATCAAAGGTCACAATAGAGGTTCATACCTCCCGAAGCTACCATAATATCAACACTCCCTCCTAGCTAGGGAGGTATAAATGATAATGGTCTTGAGCATAAGCAGACCATTCAATTGGTATCATCACGAGCACTGTCATTATTATCCAACTAGATAATCTCCATGACAACTGGTACAATATCAATTGATAGAAGAGGACTGTGTTTATCCATGGTAGTACACAACTACTCAAACCGTGACACATAGTCACAAACATTGGAACATATCCACCATAGTAGCATATCTCTACTGTCTAGAGACAGACAGTCTCCATAACAACAATCTAATATCAACCTGCACAAAAAATATTGTTATGATATAAATTGAATCATCTGGGCCATTCTTTCACTCACATTTGTGAGATCTTAAAGAGTATCTTCCCTCAGAGTAGAACATCAATGATGAGCTATCTGGACTATTATTCTCAAGCAAGGAAGAATACTCGTCCTGATTTCTAAGCCTGGACCATTCCCCACCCTAGGCCATTCCTCCGACACTAAACAAAGTGTAACCTGGAGAGAATGAATCTTCCCTAAGGAATGTCTGTCCCTGATTATTGAACCTAGACCATTCCCCACCATGGGCCATTCCTCCGGCACTAAACAAAGTGCAGCCTGGAGAGAATGAATCTGCCCTAAGGAATGACTATCCGAACCATTTCCAAAGGAAATGACTTTCCTGCACCAACCTCCAAAACAGACCATTCCCCATGTTAACCACAATGGGAAATCATTGTCTGATGAGGCAAGCCAGTCTTCTTGAGTAACCCTCAAGAAGAGAGACTTCCCTAGACCAATTCCCATGTTAACCACAATGGGAAGTCACTGTCTATGGTACAACAACAATCTGGACCATTTTCCGAACTAGAAGATGTCTGTCCGTCAGAAATCTCAATCCACTTTTTGAACTGGAAAAAATCTGCCCAAGCTAGACTATTTTTCAAACTTGAAAGTAATTGTCCTCAATTCAATAATATGTCAGTGCTCCCTCCCAACCTGGAGAGTCATTTCTTCCCTTTCAACTAAGGGATTTATTTCTACAATTCCCATTTTGTCTCGGAAATATGCAAACTTTATTCTGGACAGAGGCTTTGTCAAGATATTTGTTGTCTGCTCATCTGTGGGGATATACTGGAGCTTTACTTCTCCTTCTTGGACTTTATCTCGAATAAAGTAGTATTTGATCTCATTATGTTTCGACCTTTCATGAAACACTTGGTGTTCTGATAGTCTTATACAACTCAGATTGTCACAGTGTATTATGGTCGAATCTGGAACCTGATCAAACAACTTGAAGATTAGCTTATTCAGCCATACTGCTTCTGTGCATGCTTCACATGTTGCGATATATTCTGCTTCTATTGTGCTGAGTGCGACAGACTTCTATTTCCTGCTGCCCCAAGATATCATAGCGGAGCCCAAGATGAAACACATTCTTGAAGTACTCTTTCTGTCTTCTGCACTTTCTGCCCAATCTGAATATGTAAACCCATGAAGCTGTATATCACTGGATGCGGTATATCTTAAGCCATAGTTTATTGTCCCACTAATATATCTTAGGACATGCTTTGTAGCTATCCAATGCTCATGTCTCGGTTCCACCTGGAACTAGCTTAATGTATTCATGACAAAGCAGAAGTCTGGTCGAGTATTTACCAAATACATCAATGACCCAATCAATTGTCGATATAGTGACGGATCTACTGGATCAAAATCTAGATCTTTTACTTTTCTTATATCTATAGTCATAGGAGTGTCCATATATTTGCAATCCATCTTTCCAAACTTTTGAAGAATATTTATTGCATACTTTCCTTGTCCAAGGAATACTTCACCACGCTTCTGCTATACTTCTAGTCCCAAGTAATAATGCATGAGACCTAGATCTTTCATATCAAATTCAGAAGCTAGTTCCTTTTTTCACTGGATGATGAGAGACTCTTCACCTGTTATGAATAGATCATTAACATATAGTAGTAGAATTACAGGTGCATTGTCTACGACTTTGTAGTAAAGGTTTGGATCTGCATGAATTTTGGAAAAACCAAGTCTCGTTAGATAGTTGTCCATTCTGGCATACCAAGCCCTTGGAGCTTGCTTGAGTCCATATAAATCTTTCTTTAATATGCAAACGTGAGTGTCTCTGGAATGTACCTCAAACTCTTGAGGTTGTTCAATATATACTTCTTCTTCGATTGCTCCATTGAGGAAAGTTGTCTTTACATCCATTTGATGTAAGTTCCATCCCATGGAAGCGGCAAGAGATATGATAGCTCTAATGGACGTATATCTAGCAACCAGAGCAAAATTTTCGTCATAATCTTCTCCCTCCTTCTAGGAGAACCCTCTAGCTATGAAACTTGCTTTATATTTATCCACGCTTCCGTCTGCTGCATGTTTGATCTTATATACCCACTTTGAAGTTACCACTGATTTTTCTTTAGGTCTAGGTACAATTTCCCATACATCATTTTTCATAATGGATTGGTGTTCTTCTGTCGTAGCTTCTTTCCATTGTTTCTTTTGAACTTCTTCTTCAAATGTGGTAGATTCTTCATCTAGAAGCTTTGTCATATATGCTGCATAGCCTGAGAATATTTTAGGCTTCTTACTTTTTTTGAATGTTACTTTTGGGACTTTGAGTCTTTCTGTGTCTTGTAAGGTAGCTTCAAGCCAAGTTGTTCGTTTCTTGGTCTTCGGTACGGTGTCTGAATCGATGGTCTCACATGGTTGCATAGGATGATCAGGTTGTTCATTTTCGTCATTTTGGTTTTCTGTGCTTTCTTCAATAGGTTATTCATTCTCTTCTTCTTCTATAGTTTCTTCTATGGATTTCTTAAAATCCATCTTTTCATTGAATGTCACGTCTCTGCTGACTTCGATCTTATGTTGTTCTGGAATATAGATTCTATAAGCCTTGGATGAATCGCTATATCCCACGAATATTCCCTTCTTTCCCGAGGGTTCTAGTTTATTCCTTTTGTCCTTGGGAATGTGAGAGTAAATAGGACATCCAAATATTTTTAGGTTTTCCACATTAGGTTTCTTACCTGAGAAGGCTTATTCTGGAGTCATGTCCTTCAATATGCGGTGAGGAATTCTGTTCTGCACATATATTGATGTCATGGTTGCTTCTCCCCATAAGAACATGGATATACCTTGATCATTTAGTAGTGCTTTTACGATTTCTTCGATAGATCTGTTCTTTCTTTCTGCTACACCATTTTGTTGAGGATTATGAGGAACAATTAGCTCCCTCCTAATCCCTGCCGATTTGCATAATGCAACGAATTCCTTTGATGTGTATTCTCCTCCATTATTTGTTCTTAAGGTCTTGATCTTCTTGTTCGTGAGGTTCTCTATCTCTACTTTGAATTCTTGAAACTTGATGAATACTTCGTCTTTTGTCTGCAGTAGATATAACCAAGTCTTTCTTGAATAATCATCTATGAAGATTACGTAGTAAAGAGATCCTCCTAGAGATTTGACTGACATCGAATCTCAAACATCTGAGTGTATCAGATCTAGAATCTCCTTAGATATATTGTTGCTGCTTGGAAATGGTTTCTTGATATTGTTTCCAAGAGCACATCCTTTGCAAATTCCTTCATGTGTAGACTGCAATTATGGTATTCCTTCAACCATCTTTTTGAGAAAAGGTAATGCTTGATAATTAATATGAGCGTACCTTCTATGCCATAGTTCATTGGCACTGACTTCGTCGTGTACGAGAGATTCTTCATTTTGTTCTAGTAGTCTATATAGATTTCCTTCACGGCTTCCAATAACCCTAGCATTCTCTATGATGGAGTCTTTATGCCAAGATAACACTTTTCCATCCATGAAAGCTATTATGTTTCCTTTGTCTTCTAGGCAAGATATGGATACAAGATTCTTTTATAAACCAGGTACATATAAAACATTGCTTAAATGAACATTGCTACATGTTTTTAGTTTGATGGAGGCTTGTCCAAATCCTTCGACTGGGTAAGTGATTTTGTCTCCAAGCTCTACCTTGTACGATGTCTTCTTCTCATTTAGATTTGAGAGTCTGTCTTGATCTCCCGTCATGTGCCTAGAAGATCCACTATCGATTATCCACATGTCATCTTCAATCGTTCCTGTGAGTGCTGAGTAGTGTAGATGACTGGTCTTTTCATCCATAACTTCGATTGACTGGTGATTGGTCATGCCTTGATCCAAAACTTCAACTCTGACGTTTCTATCTTCTGAGGAAGCCAAAAGGTGTGCTGAACTAAGGCGCATTTGAATAACTTCTCGTTGAGCGAGATGCTCCATCACAAGGTGTCGGATCTGGGTTTTAGGGTTTCTACAACTGCTCCTACTAGTAACCCTAGCGACAGTGTTTTGGAAGCTGCTCCTGCTAGTAACCCTAGCGACAGTTCTTCAATGAGATCAATATCCTAATGGCTATGCTTCCTTCCAGTGGTTAGACTGAATGAAGGAGGTGTGGGCCCATAACCTGTTAGAATATGAATGAATGTGCTCGTTTTACCATTGACAATATCACTATTGTCACCCATCCATAGGCCGAAGCCACCCTCCGAGCACCTTGACCTTGACAGAGAGAAGAATCCTGGTAGCAGTCCAATAGCCAAGCAAGGCTAATGCACCAAGCAAGAAGTAAACAAAGTTGATCAGAGAGTCCAACCCAAAATTGACGCAACACCTTCCTCAGGACTTAAACACAAGACTGCTAGACTGCAGTGCGCAGAAGTGACTTTCTGCGATTCTGAGAAGTGTGTCAAATGAGAGACTGGCGCCCTGTATTTATAGTATTCCTGGCAGACTTGCCTGGGTTGACTTCTTATTCTGGGTACTAATTAATTCATATTAATTATCTCTCTTTAGCTGACATCTCATCTAGGGTTATTTTCATTCTTTTCTTTCTTCCAAAACATTCTAATCTTGTCAAAGGTCACAATAGAGGTTCATACCTCCCGAAGCTACCATAATATCAACACATAACTCCCTAATAGCTAGTTGTTTATCATGCAAGTCAATATCTATCATTCCCCAATTCTTAAGGCTTTGGTACCAATCCTTATTCGGGCCAGAGATTGATATGGACATCTAAAAAGTTACAGAATTTCATGCAGATATTTGGAACGAAATATTGCTAATCTAAGATCTTGAACATTGTTGTTCGACTTCAGTAAAAGCAGTCTATAACTCGAATTGAATACCTCTTTTTGTAGTGGTGACACCAACGGGCGAAGGCACTATCGAGCTTTACGCCAAGAAGGTGAACAACAGAGGGCTTAATGCTATTTCTCAAGTTGAGTTTCTGTGCTACAAGTTGCTTGGAGGTCTTGTTGTTAGAAGGTATGTACTTGATGATCTTCAAATTGGTCGACTAGATGATCTTCAAATTGATAATGTAAAGGGACATTGTCAGTTGAACAATATGTATACAATATCTATATATAAAAATTGAATAGATCACATGACCGACTTATTAATGGAATGGTTGCGTAAACAAACTTGTTATCTTTTTTGTTGCGTGCTATCATGACTTGTCTTAACTGCTGCATCAGAAAAATTAATGTATCTCACCTAATCGCGCATCCCTATGGCATTACCGTTTTCTATAAAATACGCCAGTCTGCTAAATACTTAATCCATTTCTTAATGCTCACTTAGTTTGTTTATTATTTGTGTGCTACCATTCCTTCTAGAACAAATCCATTTTACTTCTCAAAGAGAATCTCAGCCATAACATTGGATGAAACTCTTGCTCATGTTGGTTTAAGCATGGAATGATGATGGTAAAAATCAAAGCAATTTATCAATTTTGTGTGAGTGAATTATGATATTATTTAGAAGATCAAGAGCAAGAACTTCTAGATTGCTGGGTACATATGGATTTATTGCTCCTATTGTTTTCCATGACTGCTTTCCAGATTGCACCAACGAATGGATTGCTGGGTACATATGGCTTTATTGCTCGTAGTGTTTGCCATGACTGTTTGCCAGATTGCCACTAGGAAAATGTGAGGAATGGCCCTCCAACGAGGATCGACATCTAGCCAATAACCTCATCGTGCCACCGAATACATGGAAGGTACCTAAAATGATACACTTGTCATGTATCCATAAGTTATGGACAGACTACTAGAGCGTAGAAAAAAATCCCCCTAAAAGAACACCTTCGGCGTAATTAGAGCGTAGAATTACCATCTCTCAGTATTCTGGTCGCTTCTTCAAGACGTTGCGGAGTCGACTTGATCAGCGATCCATAATTATATATCAACCATGCACCGACTGGAGGGTTTCTTCCTACTCTACTCGGCATAAAACGAGGTAGCTCATAGGCGTACTAATTTGCAACCAAGTCAAGCCAACTCGCATCTTTTTTATTTAAAATATGGGAAGTTAATCTCCACAGTTTCAATCAATTGCCACGACTGCTCTAGTGCCGATTCCCTTACCGATAAATGACGGGTGGTTTCTTCTTATTCGAATATTAAATAAATAAACAGTTTTTTTAAAAAATCAAACTTTTGTGCTCTGAGTACTTCTCTGGACTATGTGACGCCTTCAACTGTGACGAGTGCTTGAGAGCAGATTTACATGTACTATTATAAACTCGGCAACAACAAAAATAATTTCCAAGAAAATAACATAAAAGATAAAACAAGAACAGAACAACATTCAACAAGACATGGATTCATGGTAGAATACTGACAAGGAAATATTCACGAGGTAAGGTATCAATATTTTTGTTTTTCAGAGATAAAGATTACAATCTTTCCACAACATAATTACAAAATTTG
>JASDQU010738616.1:64439-76240 GCA_032191745.1 Picea mariana | reverse complement strand
GATGAGAGATCTCGTCCCTTGCGTTGTCCTTTCTTCTGAAAATTTCTTGAATGAGATTCTTGGTTGTTGAATTTGTTTGATGGTTGCGGTTCTCTATGAGATTCCCTTTTGAAGTAGGGTTTCTTCCTTCCTCCTTTTGTATGAGTAGCTAGGGCTTGATCATCGTCCCTTGCTAATAGTGCTTCACGGTTGGCTACCCTTGTCTCTTCTTGGGTGCATTCTTCCCATAGGCTCTCAAACTGTAGTTTCTCCTTTCTGCCACATACTGACTGGATGAAAGCATCACAAGGTCTTGCGAGACCATTTAGGGATGTTATTACAAATTCGTCTTCGTCGATGGTGTCTCCAATCGCTTTCAACTGTTCTTTTATTTCTGAGATTCGGGAGAAATATTCTTGAATCATTTCTCCTTTCTGCATCTTGGTATTCTTCAACTACGTTTTTAGATTCATCTTTCGATTGATGTTCTTTCCTTCATATAGTTTGCTTAGGGCATCAAACATCTCCTTCGTAGTTTTCTTGGATGATACATACGGGATCAGGTGGTCTTTGATTGAATCTGCAATGATTCTTTGAGCCCTGATTGAGTCCTTTTGATGCTTCGCTTTCTCTATGACATCTTCAGGTTCCTCCACTTCTTCTTTGATAAATCTTTCTAGGTCATTCCCTGCAAGGATCAGACCGATCCTATACTTCCAGGAATGGAAGTTGTCTATGCCTTCTAGTTTCTCAACAAGCTTTGTGCTTGCAGACATCTTGTACTTGAGGCAACGAAAATAACCAAAAATTGAAAATGTTCAAAATCAAATTTTGACCTTACCAGGAGGTGCGCTTGGCTGAGGCGAGTAGCCTGGTGTCCTTGGATATGAGAAAATCCAATTTTTACCTCGTCAAATCTAATCTGCGGATTTCTGGACTGGTGCTTCTAGTACTTCTGGTACTCTGGTACTTCTGGTACTGGTTTTCTGGTACTTTTGTGAAACTAGGGTTTCATTTTCCGGGAGATCCAGCCACTGAAAAGGTGCTCTCTAGGTGCCAAATTGATACTGGGGGGAGGGAGCAACTTTCTAGGTGTTTAGGGAGCTGAAAAGAGATACTTTTGCAAAACCCTAATTTGCAGGTGCTGCAACAGTGACGTTTTTCCTCTTGCAAATAGTGCTTCCTTAAGGTTGGATCTAATACCATGTTAATGTTTATGCCATTATTATAGTTCTTTGCATTTCAATAGATAAGAGCATCATAAGAAAAAGATCACTGAGAAATACACATTCACAAGAGACAACANTAGCCTCTTTATTTATACAAGACTGGCACGTGTGAGAGGGTTTCACTAGCAGGGCCGACCTATCACTCTGGGTGGGTAAACCCACCTTTAATTAATTATGGGTCTTCAATAATAACTGCTGGGGCCGACTTCTTATTCTACCCTTTATAATTGTCCGATGACCAATCCGCAAAAGGGGATTTGGTCCTTATACAATTACCGACATGATTAATCCACAATGAGGATCAATCCTAATAATAAAATAACAATAACAATAAGAATTATCTTCGCAGTTACATTATTTCAACATATATATCTAGCTATATCATCAATATTCCTATCCATAAGAGATTGTTCTAGATTGTTGTAATTTAAGACCTTCTCCTTGGAAGTTATTGAATCGCCTTATTTTCTAAATATTAGAAAATTGAAATTTGCAATCTTGATATCATCTATGGTATGTTTAAAGGAGTGTGAAGGAATATTTCTTCTTTCAAACACAATTGGTGATGTTGAGTCCTCTCGAGGATACCTCATGGATTTCATAGGATATATTGGAACATTATTATCTTCATCTTTTTTCTTCAACTTGGTTCTGATACTATCACAATATTTACAATTAGTATGATTGGGATTATGACATAGGGATTTATTTCATTTGGCAGGAGTGATAACTTTTGAAGATGAAGAAATAGTGGATTCTAGATTTGGAAAGGAAGGAAACTAGGATTTGCTTGTAGAGCAGTTGGATTCAAGCAACCTCAAGGAATTGGATTTATTTAATCTAATCACATTTCCTCATGATGTTTGAGTTAGGTTCATTATGCAAGGAATAAGAGGTTTTGGAAGTTGTGATGATATTTCCACATATCGTTCTTGCCATTCATCAAGATAAGTTAATTCTAAAAAATCAAGAACAATGGGTGTTATATTTCCTAGACATGTTTCCATGATTTTATGGAATTCTCTATCACTAAGTTGAGGATGGTGTGAATACATAGTGCTAGTGATAAACCTAAGACAAATAATTGTGTAAATGGACAATATGAGATTGGTCAAATAAACCTAGAAACTTGGACATATGCTTGGAGAAGAGTTTTGATATGTGGATCTATTAAACTAACAACATAGAGAGGAACTACAAAAGACTATATGGGTCCATTATTCAAAGGATATTCAAACCCCCTATCAAGACATCTAAGAATGTATTATGCCAACAATCTAAAACACAAAAGAAACTACTAACAATTAATATAGGTTGGACTAAAGGATTTAGGCCAAATTGAATCAACCAATGTGTACATAATTATAATCATGGTCAAGGCCATATTATACATGTTCATCGATGATCAAGATCCGATGTGTAGGGGTCTTACTACGACCTTGACCCTAGTGATAACAACCACACTTAATAGTGTCTCTCCTCTACAAGGATTTTACTACCATCCTCACCCTTAGTTCATGCAGCCACACTTAGCAGTGGTGTCCCAAGGGTCCAAAAAGAATAATATAAGTAGCCATGAACAATATGAGAGTTAGTACCATGTCAATGGGAAATACACTCCCATCTGTTAGAATATGAATGAATGTGCTCGTTTTACCATTGAGAATATCACTATTGTCACCCAACCATAGGCTGAATCCACCCTCCGAGCACCTTGACCTTGACAGAGAGAATAATCTTGGTAGAAATCCAATAGCCAAGCAAGGCTAATGCACCAAGTAAGAAGTAACCAAATCTGATCAGAGAGTCCAACCCAAAACTGGCGCAACACCTTCCCCGGGACTTGCACACAAGACTGCCAAACTACAATGCGCACAAGTGACTTATGTGATTCTGAGAGTGTGTCAAATGAGAGACTCGTGCCCTGTATTTATAGTATTCTTGGCAAACTTCTCAAACTGGGTACTAATTAATTCATATTAATTATCTCTCTTTAGCTGACATCTCATTTAGGGTTACTTTCATTTCTTTTCTTTCTTCCAGAACATTCTAATCTTGTCAAAGGTCACAATGGAGGTTCATACCTCCTGAAGCTACCATAATATCAACACTCCCTCCTAGCTAGGGAGGTTTAACTCATAATGGTCTTGAGCACAAACATACCATGTAACTGGTAGCATCACGAGCACCGTCATTATTATCCAACTGGATAATCTCCATGACAACTGGTACAATATCAATTAATAGAACACAACTGTGTTTATCCATGGTAGTACACAACTACTAAAACCATGACACATAGTCACAAATAGTGGAACATATCCACCACAGTAGCATATCTCTACTTTCTGGAGACAGACAATCTCCATAACAATCATCTGATATCAACCTGCACAAAAAATATTGGTAAGATAAACTGAATCATCTGGGCCAATCTTTCACTCACATCTATGAGATCTTGAAAGAATATCTTCCCTCAGATTAGAACATCAACGATGGGATTATCTGGCTTATTCTTCTCAAACAAGGAAGAATGATTGTTCTAATTTCTGAGCCTGGACCATTCCTCGCCCTGGGCCATTCCTTTGACACTAAACAAAGTGTAACCTGGAGAGAATGAATCTACCCTAAGGAATGCCTGTCCCTAATTGCTGAGCCTGGACCATTCCTCCGGCACTAAACAAAGTGCAACCTGGAGAGAATGAATCCACCCTAAGGAATGACTTTCCGGGCCATTTCCCCTATTAACCACAAGAGGAAAAGACTGTCCTGTACCAACCTCCAAAACAAACCATTCCTCATGTTAGCCACAATGAGAAATTGTTGTCCAGCGAGGCGGGCCATTCTTATTCAGTAACCCTCAAGAAGAGAGACTACCCTAGACCACTCCCCATGTTAACCACAATGGGAAGTCGTTGTCTATGGTACATCAACAATCTGGACCATTTTCCAAACTGGAAAATGTTTGTCCGTCAGAAATCTCAATCCACTTTCTGAAGAGGAAAGAATCTACCCAAGTTGGACTATTTTTCAATCTTGAAAATGAATGTCCTCAATAATATGGTAGTGCTCCTCCCAACTTGGAGAGTCATTTTTTCCCTTTCAACTAAGGGAGTTATTTCCACGATCCCCATCTTGTCTCGGAAATATGCAAACTTTCTTCTGGATAAAGGCTTTGTCAGAATGTTTGTTGTCTGCTCATCTGTGGTGATATACTGGAGCTTTACTTCTCCTTCCTGGATTTTATCTCGAATAAAGTAGTATTTGATCTCCATATGTTTCGACCTTTCATGAAACACGGGGTGTTCTGATAATTTTATACAACTCTGATTATCACAATGTATTATGGTCGAATTTGGAATCTGATCAAATAAGTTAGCGATTAACTTTCTCATCCATATTGCTTCTATGCATGCTTCACATGCTGCGATATATTTTGCTTCTGCTGTGCTGAGTGCAACAAACTTTTGTTTCCTGCCGCCCCAAGATATCATAGTGGAGCCCAAGTTGAAACACAATCATGAAGTACTCTTTCTGTCTTCTGCACTTCCTACCCAATCTGAATCTGTAAATCCATGAAGTTGTATATCACTGGATGCGGTATATCTTAAGCCATAGTTTATTGTCCCACGAATATATTTTAGGACATGCTTTGCAACTATCCAATGCTCATGTCTAGGTTCCACCTGGAACTGACTTAGTGTATTTATGACAAAGCAAATGTCTGGTCGAGTATTTACCAAATACATCAATGATCCAATCAATTGTTGATATAGTGATGGATCTACCGGATCAGAGTTTGGATCCTTTACTTTTCTTATATATGAAGTCATAGGAGTGTCCATGGATTTGCAATCCATCATTCCAAACTTGTTAAGTATCTTTATTGTGTACTTTCCTTGTCCAAGGAATACTTCACCATGCTTCTGCCATACTTCTAGTCCCAAGTAATAATGCATGAGACCTAGATCTTTCATATCAAATTCAGAAGTTGGTTCCTTTTTTCATTGGATGATGAGAGACTCTTCAACTGTTATGAATAGATCGTCAACATATAATAGTAGAATCACAGGTGCATTGTCCACAACTTTGTAGTAAAGATTTGGATCTGCATGACTCTTGGAGAAACCAAGTCTCGTTAGATAACTTTCCATTCTGGCATACCAAGCCCTTGGAGCTTGCTTGAGTCCATATAGGGATTTCTTTAATCTGCAAACGTGAGTGTCTCTGGAATGTACCTCAAACCCTTGAAGTTGTTCAATATATACTTCTTCTTTGATTGCTCCATTGAGGAAAGTTGTCTTTACATCCATCAAGAGATATGATAGCTCTAATGGAAGTATATCTAGCAACTGGAGCAAAAGTTTCGTCATAATTTTCTCCCTCCTTCTGGGAGAACCCTCTAGCAATGAATCTTGTTTTATATTTATCCACGCTTCCTTCTGTTGCATGTTTGATCTTATATACCCATTTTGAAGTTACCACTGATTTTTCTTTAGGTCTAGGTACGATTTCCCATACATCATTTTTCATAATGGATTGGTGTTCTTTCGTCATAGCTTCTTTCCATTGTTTCTTTTGAACTGCTTCTTCAAATGTGGTAGGTTCTTCATCTAGAAGCTTCGTCATGTATGTTGCATATCTTGAGAATCTTTTAGGCTTCTTACTTTTTCTGAGTGCTCCTTCTGGAACCTTTAGTCTTTCTGCGACTTGTAAGGTAGCTTCAAGTCAAGCTGGTCATTTCTTGGTCTTAGGTACATTGTCTGAATCAATGGTCTCACATGGTTGCATGGGATGATCAGGTTGTTCCTTTTCGTCATCTTGGTTTTCTGTGCTTTCTTCAGTAGGTTCTTCATTCTCTTCTTCTTCTATCGTTTCTTCTATAGATTTCTTGAAAGCCATCTTTTCATTGAATGTCACGTCTCTGCTGACTTTGATCTTATGTTGTTCCAGAATATAGATTCTATAAGCCTTGGATGAATCACTATATCCCACGAATATGCCCTTCTTTCCCGAAGGTTCTAGTTTATTCCTTTTTTCCTTGGGAATGTGAGAGTAAACAGGACATCCAAAGATTCTTAGGTTTTCCACATTAGGTTTCTTACATGAGAAGGCTTCTTCTAGAGTTATGTCCTTCAATATGCGGTGAGGACTTCTGTTCTGCACATATATTGTTGTCATGGTTGCTTCTCCCCATAAGAACATGGGTAGACCTTGATCATTTAGTAGTGCTTTTACGGTTTCTTCGATAGATCTGTTCTTTCTTTCTGCTACGCCATTTTGTTGAGGATTATGAGGAACAATTAGCTCCCCCCCCAATCCCTGCCGATTTGCAGAACGCAACAAATTATTTTGATGTGTATTCTCCTCCATTATCTGTTCTTAAGGTCTTGATCTTCTTGTTTGTGAGGTTTTCTATCTTTGCTTTGAATTCTTGAAACTTGTTGAATACTTCGTCTTTTTTCTTCAGTAGATATAACCAAGTCTTTCTTGAATAATCGTCTATGAATATTATGTAGTAAAGAGATCCTCCTAGATATCTGACTGACATCGGACCGCAAACATCTAAGTGTGTTAGATATAGAATCTCATTAGATCTATTGTTACTGCTTGGAAATGGTTTCTTGATATTCTTTCCAAGAGCACAACCTTTGCAAATTCCTTCATGTGTAGACTGCAATTTTGGTATTCCTTCAACCATCTTTATGAGAAAAGGTAATGATTGATAATTGATATGAGTGTACCTTCTATGACAAAGTTCGTTGGGATTGACTTCGTCATGTATGAGAGCTTCTTCATTTTGTTCTAGTAGTCTATACAGATTTCCTTCACGACTTCCAATAACCCTAGCATTCTCTATGATGGAGTCTTTATGCCATGATAACACTTTTCTATCTACGAAAGCTATTCTGTTTCCTTTGTCTTCTAGGCAAGATATGGATGGAAGATTCTTTTCTAAACCAGGTACATATGAAACATTGCTTAAGTGAACATTGTTACATGTTTTCAACTTCACGGAGGCTTGTCCAAATCCTTCCACTGGGTAAGTGCTTTTGTCTCCAAGATCTACCTTGTACGATGTATTCTTCTCATTTAGATTTGAGAGTCTGGCTTTATCTCCCGTCATGTGCCTAGAAGCTCCACTATCGATTATCCAAATGTCATCTTCAATCGTTCCAGTGAGTGTTGAATAGTGTAGAAGACTGATATTTTCACTCATGTCTTTGGTTGACTGGTAGTTGGTCATGCCTTGATCCAAAACTTCAACTCCGACATTTCTGTCTTTTGAGAGAGCCAAAAGGTGCGCTGAACTAGGGCGCATATGAATATATTCTCCTTGAGCGAGATGCTCCATCACAAGGTTTCGGATCTGAGATTTAGGGTTTCTACAACTGATCCTGCTAGTAACCCTAGTGACAATGTCTTGGAAGTTGCTCCTGCTAGTAACCCTAACAGTAGTTCCTCATCGAGCTCAGTATCATAATGTCTATGCTTCCTTCCAACATTTAGATTGAATGAAGGAGGTGTGGGCCCATAACCTGTTAGAATATAAATGAATGTGCTCGTTTTACCATTGACAATATCACTATTGTCACCCATCCATAGGCCGAAGTCACCCTCCGAGCACCTTGACCTTGACAGAGAGAAGAATCTTGGTAGCAATCCAATAGCCAAGCAAGGCTAATGCACCAAGCAAGAAGTAACCAAATCTGATCAGAGAGTCCAACCCAAAATGGGCACAACACCTTCCCCAGGACTTGCGCACAAGACTGCCAAACTACAGTGCACACAAGTGACTTCTGCGATTCTGAGAGTGTGTCAAATGAGAGATTGGCGCCCTGTATTTATAGTATTCCTGGCAGACTTGCTTGGGCCGACTTCTCAAAATGGGTACTAATTAATTCATATTAATTATCTCTCTTTAGCCGACATCTCATTTAGGGTTACTTTCATTTCTTTTCTTTCTTCCGAAACATTCTAATCTTATCAAACGTCACAATGGAGGTTCATACCTCCCGAAGCTACCATAATATCAACACCATCTTCTTAGTCCACTTAAACAAGGTTACAACAACTAATAATATTCTCTACAAAGAAAAAAATTTAAAATCACAGACTTCTTGCACAAAATGGAAAAATATTATAAGATCATCACTTAGGTCATGTATCTCTCTGAAAGGTAGGTTGTCCTTTTATAATATTTCCTAAGTGTAACACCTCTTTCCAATATTTGGCTCTTGGCCTCCCCCCTTCTCATGCAAGGGAGAAATTGGGCATGAGAGTGAAATTACAAGTTTTAAGAATAAGGTAAAAGCAAGTTACAGATTTTCCTTAAGGAGTTCAACAACCCTATAAAATTGATTGTAAATTTAAACCATCAGTAGAGTGGAACGTTTCATGAGTTGTGCCAATTAATAGAGCTAAACAATACCTTCGACCACTGGTTATTTATGACAGTCTCTAGCACAATTTTTGGCATCAATTCTCTATCAAATATGAAGTCTGAAATATATTACAAGTATTTCTCTTAAAATTGTAACAAGATATATCTTTGAACAGTAAGCATGCATCATCAGTGTTAAAAGACACTCAAACTATAGGATTTAGACAGAGAAACCAGCCTTGTGAACAATGATAAACATAAATTTAAACCATCACCAAAGTGGAACTTTTCATGAGTTATGCGCTGAGTAATAGTGCTAAACAATACCTTTGACCACTGGTTACTTATGACAATCTCTAGCATAGTTTTGGCATCAATTCTCTATCAAATATGAATTACATAATAGATTACAAGTACTTCTCTTAAAACTATAACAAGATATCTCTTTGACTAGCAAGCATGCATCATCAGTGTTAAAAGAGACTCAAACTGTAGGATTTTGACAGAGACATCAACCTTGTGAATGATGATAAACATGACATAACACTCAACAATTTAGGAGGTCAGTGGCACCTTTGTCACATCGATTTTTGTTTTAGGGACAAGATAGATTAAAGGTATACCCAAACATTGCAAGAAAAGGGATCATATCATCATCACAATATACTTTGACTTATGCAGTTTTACACAACAAATTAAACCCTCAAGTAGTGCCGATATAATGCTAATGTCAACCCCTTAGGAGAGGTCTTTAGGCCCCCTTAGGTTTCGATTTTTTTCTATGAAGTGTGGGAACCATGAAGCCTCAAAACATTGTCAACATAAAGGTCATACCAAGTTCAAACACACATTTTCATTTCTGCAGTTTTGTACAATTAGTAGAACCTTTGACCAACATTGAAAGAGAGACAACATTAGGAAATTTTATAGGGTTGTTGAACTCCTTAAGGCAACGATTTATCACTTAAGAGAATTGAGAGAAGATATCACTCAAGATGTTGCAAGAAAGATGACAAAAGGTTTAGTGATGATTCATTCAATGCAATCGTTCCAAACACAAGCACAAATACAACAGGGCATCCACAAACGGTTAAAAAACCAAGGATTAGATCACAGGCTGGACAATAAAACCAGATCCAAACCCTAATGAGTGCTAACAATTAAAAGTATTAAATGGAAAAGAGCTAGCATACACAAAACCTGAATATAAGACATATAGTTGAAGCTTATGAAATCTAGACCAAAGATATAACAAGATGAACCTAAGATTGCCAACAAACAAAAATAAAAGAACAAAGGAAGGAGCTTAAATATACACAACACAAAGGTACCCAAAATCATCCCCCAAATCGAAAACCCAAATCAAATCTGGCCATTGGGATCTCTCTAGAACCCATTTAGACTTCTGGAAGGAACCTACCGAGCTATTTATCATTCACATAAATGTAGTTACAAAAGAAAAGACCAAGTGAAGCATAAGCTTATGGTTGATTGGGTCAGGGAATATTTCACTCATGAACATAGGGCATATATGGATTCTACAGTCAATCAACCCATAAATCGTGTGGTCATCAAGAACCAATCCATGAATTTCTATGGAAAATAACCCTAAAAAAGAAAAAAGAAGGATGAAGTACCGATTTTTACAACATTGTTTGTCCCTTAAGCATATTTCCCTTGTCTCTGTCTCTTCTATAGGTGGGGTTTCCTCTCTCACTTGCGCTATGGGCTAGGGCCTCCTTGCGTTGTCCACTTCTTGTCTTGGGCAGGTCGGACCAAATATCTTCAGAGACTCTTGGGCTCCACTTGTCTCCTTGCTATCTCGGGTAGGATGGACTATCGACGTCTTCACAGATCGGCGAGTAATTAGGTTCTCTGCACAGTTGTTTTCAACCTCTTCACAATTGTTATTGAGCTAGAATATCTCCATGCGTAGGATAAGGTTTTTTTACATTTATGTTAGATTTCTTTTGGTTATGGTAAGTTCATATTTTTTTTTTTTTAAGTAAAAAAGGGGAGGATCTTGTTTATATTAGAGTTGCAGAGTTACAGAGTCTAGTTGTAATGCCAGTTGTCCTGCCTGAAAAGGAAACCGAGACAGCTGGACATTCTATGCCACTTGTGTTCAAACAAACAAAATTATCAGAGTGATGTCCTGCCCGAAGGAAACCAGGACGCATGGCCATTAGATTCAGTCTATATTCTAACAACCTACTTACAACATTGCTATGATCTAACTGGGCTAAAGCTTTGTTCTGAAACAAAAAGAGATTGCTAACTATGGACATCACAAGACCTTTTAACCAGTCGGCTCGTCCTCTTCCCCGTGCTTTCGCCATCCTACAGGAATTGCATAAGCATGCATGCACGTAGGGCACTGCCTTCTTGGGAGAGTCCTGGAGTGTGCAACATACAACATATCGAGTCGTTGGTTGATTTGAAAAGTTCGAAAGATCTAATCATCCAGCATGCTCCGCATTTCGAAGATTAGTGTTAGGTACCTCGGGTTGGTGAAAGGAGGCTGGTCCTTCCAATTTCCTTCAACAGAGGCCAAGGGAAATGGCCACTGTGCATGGTTTTCTCCTTCGCCTTCATTTGCTTCACTGACTTGATGTGCCTGCCGCTTGTTCGACTGAGTCGCTTCCTCCGAAGGTGCACCACTGGGTGGGTCGGTCTTTGCCTTTGCACAACACGATACCTCTTCCTCAACATAGCAGGTGGTGAATTCCTCTGCCGGGCGAGTTGCTCTGTGACCACGTGGTATTCTTGGAGCCGGAATCTTGTCTTCATTGCCAAAATCGGTGTGAGGATTGCAATTGTCCGGGACTGTGAAAAGAGGATGCTTAGGATGACTTTGCATGGCCTCGTCCAGGGTAATCTCTTCCACGTACGCCATGGGAGGCGTTTGAGGTCTCCCGGACTTCCTGTTTCTCCGCGAGGACGCCAAGGCCAATGCCTTCTCGAACTTCTTCTGCCTCTGCCTGCGTGATTCAAATGAGTACCAAGTTGCACCCCTGCGAGGCTTTCCTTGTGCCTTGGGCATGTTGAGGAACCTGGAGATGTCCGAAGTTCTCAGCGGAAGGATAACCCTGCTCCAGAACTCTGGTGGCTCTGCGTTCGGCTCTGTGAAATTCGAATACCTTTCATTGCTATCGAGGCGGTTGATAAGGATGAGAATGACGGTGACTGCCTTGGCCATTAAGGATGGA
>JASDQU010738616.1:28812-41529 GCA_032191745.1 Picea mariana | reverse complement strand
CGCACCTACACAAAACTTGTAACAAGGTTGGTTTCTCTATTAATGCGAGTGACTTACTTTGTGTTGTGCTAACCTACCATTTTTTTACCTTCTAGCCTTCGAGGTCACAACCCAAGGATTTGTTCTTATGTCATCATTTTTTCTTTAAGCTCTTTCTATGTGTATCATCTAATGTGACTTTCTTGAATGCTTTATTCTCTTTTCATTTTAGTGACAATATCATAGTTAATAATCCTTGCAAGTTTGCATGCTCGACCATCATGTGTAATACTCTTGACCAATGCTCAACTTCAATGCTACAATATCTCTCAATCCAATGCCCAGTGAATTGCCTAGTTTCTCATGTTGCAAAACTCTAAATAAATGTTCAATTTAAATGCTTTGTGTAAGTGTGAACACTACCCTATTGAAATGCTCTCTATGCTCAATATTCAATCGAATCACTATGCTTTGTCAAAATATTTGATTTCTATTATCATCTTCTCTACTCCATCAAACTCTTTGTTCTACTTCTCAATCAATGAAAGGTATTCTTCAATAAATGTTCTATAATTCCAAGTCTCTAGTAATGTACTAGAGTCTACTATATACATTACATGAAGAATGCCTCTTACTCACTATGACTCTATAAACTAATGTGTAATCAAGACTTATGACTCTATAAACTAATGTGTAATCAAGACTTGACTTTACTTAATTCAATAACTACACTAATTATAAATATGACTCTCTATTATTACTACTAGTAGGACACATTAGACGTTCACCTAACAAAACTTTATTATAAATTCATTTGACTTTTATAAACTAGATTTCCACTCAATAAAAAATTAACTTTAATTAAAATATTAAAAAATTAAACTCATTCTTTCTAACTCCTTTTCATTTTGTGAAAAATCAAACCAACAAATTCAATAAAAATTCTAAGTATCATTTGACTTTTATAAACTAGATTTCCACTCAATAAAAAAATAACTTTAATTACAATGTCAAAAAATTTAACTTATTCCTTCTAACTCCTTTTCATTTTGTAAAAAATCAAACCAACAAATTCAATAAAAATTCAACTTAATTAGAGTGTCATACATGTGATATATTTATACCTATGACTTCATAAAAGATTTTATAAAGTAACTCACTTTTTCTTTGATATATATGATTTTAGTATTTCACCTTTTTATAAGATTAAGATCTACTATTTAAAACAAATTTATTTAAAATTTAGCATCATATTGGTACCTTGCTTATTAGCAAATCGATCATCTACTTGAAATGAATAGGTACACCAGGAGAGAAAGCGAGCAGCTTATTTAAAATTTAGCATAACTTATTAGAAAGAGATTTAAATCTTTGCTATGTGATTCATTGTTATATATATATATATATATTATATTATGAATTTATATATTTTTGTGTGTTTGTTAGTATGTCAATGATATGTGGAGTTAATTTATGGTTAAGAAATTATTATCTAGAAACATTTAAATCATCAAAATCACTCAAAAATAACACACGACCTAGACTACATCAACCTTTAACATAATTAAATTTTTAAATATTTCATTTTAATAACAACAATTTCAAACATTAATTACTTTACCAAACAAAACACATCACACTAACAAAATTTAATATCATAAACTTGCACTTAAGTGATTAATATACTGCTCGAAATTACTGAAAAAAAAAATTCATAAATTTATTCGCAATGACTATGACTTCATCATATTATAATAAAAAACGCTCAAACCCCATGTGAATAAAGCAACTCCTCTTCTTGATTGCTGGAGATTCAAGTCGAGTCTTAGATTCATCATCGTTGAAGTCACATTCCAAGCTTTGTCCCTTTCCGTATGATTATTGCAACTTCGTGTACACGTGTATCTTCGACGTTTTTAAACATCCCAAAGTTCATCGCTCAATAATAGCGAGCAGTCGATTTTGGATGTCCACGGTCTGTTTTTTAAGATTTTTTTTTTATTTTGTTTGAAATTTGTGAGAATGGTTTTTGATTAGCTAATTTTATAATTTTATATAATTGAAGTGATTCTAGGGATTTTTAGCAGGTTGAACTTATTTAGAAATTCAAAAATGTAATTTAAACAATAAAAAATAACAAGTTTATTAAAATTTATATAATTAAATTTCAGTAAAAAAAATAAAAAATAAAACGTTTAATCAAACATCGTAAATTAATCATAATTTTTGGGCAAGTTCGTTATAAGGCTTCTTTTGTATGTAGATGACCTTATATTGATTGCTAAATCGACTCTTGGTTTGCAAGAGCACTTATGTTCCCTTGAGCATTTTTGTAGAAGGGCGGGGATGCAAGTCAATATTAGTAAAACGAAAGTAGTGGTTTTCTCTAACAAAAGAAAGCATAACCAACATAAGTTCTACTTTGAAGGCAACATTCTGGAAGAAGGTGCATAGTACAAATACCTCAGAATTGACTTCAACAGAAATTTAAGTTGGGATGGTTGTAGAAAGAAAAGAACTTTAGGGGGTTGGAAAGCATTTTATGCTTTTCAAAATAGGTGTAGAGAGGCAGAGTTGTGGGACTGGAAAACCACTCTAACTCTTTTTGGGCTTCTAGTGATTCTGGTGATTCTCTACGGTTGTGAACTGTGGGCCAGCAGCACAACCGAGATGCAGTGGAAACAAATTGAGAAAATTCAGAAGCATTTGATTACAAACAAATTCAAAATAAAAAGTGCAGTTCCTTATGCTATCCTGTTAAGTGAAACAGGGGTTGCTCCTATTGAAGCAATTGCTATGGTGCGAGTCATAAGGTATTTGAAAAAAATTGAGCAAATGGAAGAGGGTAGATGGCCTAAGGTTGTGTTTAGTGACAGATTGTGCAAAAGAAAGAAGACTTGGATGCGGAAAAATAACAAATGGTTTAGTAAATGAGGCATTTGCTTGGGCATGTGTCCTACAAATAGTAAGGAGATAAAAACTTTTGTTATGGATGCATTCCACAAACGTACTTGGGAGAAAGAGCTAGGGAGAAAGAAGAAGTATTACATTGAAGAGTTTAACCCCACTCATAACCATCAACAAAAGGCGTACATAGGGGCCAATATTTCTTGGAGATCTAAAATTCTTATTGCTCAATTAAGGACTAATTCTCATCAACTCCATTGTGAAACAGGATGCTGGAAAAGGACAAAAGAAATGTGGGAGGAAAGAGTATGTATTTTGTGCTCTTCCGGAAAAGTGGAAACAAAAAAACACTTCATTTTAGAAAGTGAGGCCTTCAAAGATAGCAGGGAAAATTATGCAGGTATTCTGGCAGCTAGTTCTTGGGATAATCTATTCAGCAAAGAGTTTGTCGAGAAGCTGGGAGTGGTTATTGTAAAACTTCATAGGAAAAGGGCCGAATACAAAATCCACATGGAAAAGCAATCTACTCCATAGGCTATTTTTAGCCTCGTGGACGTTAAAAATACTTTCTTTCTTTCTTTCTTTCTTTCTTTCCACGAATTCATAATTCTTGGACTGATCTTTCTGCTCTTCCACGAATTACCATCTCTCAGTATTCTGGTCGCTTCTTCAAGACGCTGCGCAGTCGACTTGATCAGTGATCCATAATTATATATCAACCATGCACTAACTGGATGGTTTCTTCCTACTCGACTCAGTATAAAACAAGGTAGCTCATAGGCATACTTCTCTCCATTGGTCTACTGATGACTAATTTGCAACCAAGTCAAGCCAACTCGCATATTTATTATTTAAAATATGGGAGGTTACTCTCAACAGTTTCAATCAATTGCCTCGACTGCTACTTTTGTGCTCTAAGTACTTCTCTCCACTATGTTACACCTTCAACTATGACGAGTGCTTGAGAGAAGATTTGCATGTATTATTGTAAACTCAAAAACAACACTGTACTTGGTCATCGTCAACTGCAAACTGCACAGGTCAAGATCTGAATCCAACCTTCATCTACCTAGTCATCTAAATCCGACGTAAGAGGCATTTCTCAGTCTACTTCATAAGTATTTTAAGAAATTATTAAACAGGTCAACAAGACTTTTGGGTGATGTAATAAAGATATAGTGATCTTGTGTCGCCTAATTCCTGGTCTCAGTGCTTACCTTGGTAGCGTACATAGCGCATAACTTAACATCAACATCCTTTAAATGGCATAATTCTTTTGACTAAAAAAAATTGTAATACCTTCAAGAGCAAAAAAATAGGAAATCTGAAACAAATTGTTTTCCGATTAATGTTTGGTTTGATGAGGAATGCAAAACATCAAAGAAAACTTTGAAAGAGTCAAGCCACAAATAAATAAACATAAAATCCTACAAGCAAATTGTAAGAAAGAAAAAAGTTGATTTCATGATCTCAAGGAGGGAGGAACTAATCTTCTAGGGGAAAAATAACCCCAAGTTATTTTGGAAGGAATTTCATACCCCCCCGTTTGTCAACACTACTACTAATATATTCACCGTGCAAGAGATTGAGGTTGGTATCAAAAAGTTGGTTGGTGGAAAAACAAGAGATTTAGTTGAACTCCAAGCATAATATCTAAAGTGGCGTTCAAAAACTCTTGCACTTCACATTATGAAAAATTTTAACAACATCATTCAACAGGGATTCCCTACAGATTGGACAACGAGCCTACACAATATCGCTTTTTAAGAGTGGTGATGTCAACAATCCCTCCAACTATAGGACCATAATGATAAACCCCTTGTTTGCAAATTTATTCATAAGTGTGCTAGAAAATAGAATGAGCAAGTGGGCGGAAGAAGGAGATAAGCGTGATAAAGGGAAAACAAGTTTCAAAACTAAACACTCAATGATTGATTAGTGTATATCTCTAAGGCACATCATTGAAAAGTGTGGGAGAAAAAAGAGGAAGCTTTTTGTTGCTTTGTCAATTTCAAAAAATCTTTTGACACGGTCCCTATAGATAAGATTTGGCATAGAATGGAGGAACTTGGGGTTCCTATCCATCTTAGAGCAGCTATACATAGGCTATATGAGGAGGTTAAAGTCAAAATCAGAATGTCGACTAGTATCTTTGAAAGATTTAGGAGTGATATCGGGGTCAAGCACGGGTGCCCATTGTCCCCTACCCTTTTTGGTTTATATATAGACAAAATTCAAGAGTGGTTAAACTTACAAGACGGTGATGATGCTCTTTTGGGCGAGCTTGTGATAAGGCTTCTTTTGTATGCAGATGGCCTTATTTTGATTGCTAAATCTTCTCTTCGGTTGCAAGAACACTTAATTTCCCTTAAGCACTTTTGTAGAACAGTGGGGATGCAAGTCAATACCAACAAGACAAAAGTGGTAGTTTTTCTAGCAAAAGAAAACATAATAAACATAAGTTCTACTTTGAAGGCAACACTCTGAAGAAGTGGTAGATTACAAATACCTCATAATTGACTTCAACAAAAATCTAAGTTGGGAAGGTTGCAGAAAGAAAATAACTTTTTGGAAAGCGTTCTATGCTTTCCAAAATAGGTGCATAGAGGCATAATTATGGGATTGGAAGACTACACAAACTCTCTTTGGGATTTTAGTGATCACGGTGGTTCTCTATGGTTGTGAAGTGTGGGCCAGTAGTACATCTGACTTATAGTGGAAGCAAATTGAGAAGATTAAAAAATGCTTGATTACAAACAAGTTTAAAATTAATAGTTCAGTGCCTTATGATATCATGCTGAGTGAAATGGGGGTTGCTCCTATTGAAGCAATTGCTATGGTGTGTCTCATAAGATATCTAAAAAAAATTGAGTAAATGGAAGACGGTCGTTGGCCTAAGGTCGTCTTCAATGACACATTGTGCAAAAGAAAGAAGAGGTGGATGTGGAAAAATATTAAATGGCTTTGTAAATGGGATATTCACTTGAACAGGTTCCCTACGAATAGTAAATAGATAAAGGATTTTTTTATCGATAGGTTCCACAAGTGAACTTGGGATAAAGGGATGGGAAGAAAGAAAGAGTATTATATTGAAGAGTTTAACCCCACTTACAATCATCATCAAAAAGTGTACATAGGGGCCAATTTATCTTGGAGAGCCAAAATTCCTATTGCTCAATTAAGAACCAATTCTCATTAACTACGTTGTGAAACCGAGCGTTGGAAAAGACCAAAGGAAGCTTGGGAAGAAAGGGTGTGTATGTTTTTCACCTCCAGAAAAGTGGAAACAGAAAAACATTTCATTTTAGAGTGTGAAGCCTTCAAAGACAGTAGGGACAACTATGTAAGTATCTTGATAGCTAGCTCTTGGGATAATTTATTCAGTGAGGGGACATTGGAGAAATTGGGGGAGCTCATCATCAAGTTGAACAGGAAAATGGATGAAATGTAGAAATGAATGTGTGAGGCGGTTTGTCCCATAAGCTATTGTTATCCTTGTGGACGTTAAAATAATTTTCTTTCTTTCTTTCTTTCAATAGACTTTGGCCATTTTCGTCCACTCTTATTCGATGGGTAGATTTGTTTATTTCTTCACTTAGGACCCTACCTCTCATAAGAAATAAATTGTAGCAAAAATTAATTGCAAAGAAATAAACAAAAAAGATAAAACAAGAGAAAAAAACAACATTCAAGAAGACATGGATTGGTAAAATCATGAGAATATTCCTAGGAAACATCCACGAGGCAAGGTATCAATCTTCTTATTGTTCAGAGGTAAATATTACAATCTTCGCACAACATGCTTACAAAACTTGCTAATGCCTCTCGGGATAAGATATATATCGTCTTCAACATCACTACCATTGTTACACGAAACATCGTCATTCGTTGGTTTTGATAGTTGTCACGATTCCAACAGTATTCACCTTGACAATAGTTTACCTGATACCTTTCCCAAGCATATTTATCACATTTTCAACAAGCCAAGAGAAGCCAAACACCAACACGACTTCTCTAGCAATGCTAGTTTTGTAAACACGTCTACACAATTTTCTTGAGTATGGACTTTCTTAAGAGATACTTCACCTCCATCAATAACTTGTCTTACAAAATGGTATTTAATAGAAATATGCGTGGTCTTACTATGATAAGCTGGATTGATATACAAATGGTATTTAATAGCAATATGCTTGATCTTATTGTGATAAGATGGATTGATAGCCAGATGGTATTAAATAAAAATATGCTTGGTGTTACTATGATAAGCTAGATTTATATCCAAATGAATATCACTTTGACTATCACTTAATACATTCACTCTATCCTGCACTTTTCCAAACTCACCCATTAGACCCTTTAACCAAATTGTCTTCTTGCATGCATGTGAACAATCTATATATTTTTCCTTAGTAGTGGATAAAGTGATTGCATTTTGAATCTTTGAAATCCAACAAATAGGTCCCCCTACAAGAGTAAAGACATAAGCTAAAGTAGATCTTTTATTGTCTAAATCACTTGCAAAATATGAATCAACATAACCACAAACTACCCCCGGGGTGTAGAACAGTCGGTGATGGAGTGTATTATTAAGGCACTATGTTATGTGAAGTCACTGGTTCAAAACCCTCGACTTACCTTGTGTGTCGTGTGAGGGGCCGCATTGGCATGCCTGGAGGTTATTGTGGTACCAATAAGATAACACGACCACGTGTCACGCAAGTACATGCCCGACTAGTTGTTGATTCCGCTAGTCACAAATAAAAAAACATAACCATAAACTAAATTACTGCAACCGTTATACGTGATATAATATGCACTTGTGCCTCTAAGATACCTAAGCACCCATTTCACTGATGTTCAATGCTCTCTACTTGGATTTTCCATGTATCTACTGGCAACACCAACTACATGTGAAATATCTGGTCTTGTACATACCATCACATACATTAAACTTCCTATTGCAATAAGATATGATACACGAGACATATAATCATTTTCTTCTTTATTAGTAGTCCACATAAAATTGAAGAAAGCTTAAAATGAAAAACCAAAGGGATATTTACTGAGTTCACATTATTCATGTTGAATATCATAAATATCTTCTCCACATACTTTTGTTATGAAACCAAAACTTACCATGTTTCCTGTCTCTATGTATTTATATGCCCCAAATTTTTTTTGTTACTCCTAAATCCTTCATATCAAAAGTCCTTGCCAACTAAGCTTTTAACTTGTTGATCTCAACCATGTTTTTGCTTGCTACAAGCATATTGTGAACATATAACACCAAGATAATGAATATACCATTTTCTAAACTTTTGAAGCAAACACAATGGTCATACTCACTTCTTGTAAAATGTTGGCTCACTGTGAAGGGATCAAAATTCTTGTACCATTTCTTGGGAGACGACTTCAATCCATACAATGACTTCTTGAATGTGCAAACAAATCTTCTTTTGCGATTCTAAAAAAAATCTTCTAGTTGTTCCATATATATTTCATCATCCAAATCTCCATGTAAAAATGTTGTTTTAACATCTAGTTGCTCTAACTCAAGATCAAGTAAAACAACTAGTGATAATACTACATGGATAGAAACAAACTTAACAACTGGTGAAAATATTTCATGGAAATCAATACCTTTCATTTGATAATATCGTTTTACCACCAGTCTTGCTTTGTACCTTTCAACTTTATCACCGACACTCTCTTTTAATTTGTAGACCCATTTGCAACCAACAACATTTCTACCCTTTGGGAGTTCTACCAATTCCCATGTTTTATTCTTCTCCAAGGCATCCATTTCTTCTTTCATTGCTATCTTCCAGTTAACACTTTCAATAGTATCCATAAATTTATGATAACAACAAGGTTCCCCATCGTCAGAAATCAAAGAAATAGATTAAATATAATCTTCATACCTCTCAGGATGATTTCTGTCTTGTGTAGATCTCCTCAGAGTTGGTTGTGACATTTCTACATTTTCTTTTATATTTTTTGCATCCTAATCTACTTCTTCATAAGCTTCTTCCTGCTCCCTATTTTTTGTAGATGGTCGAGTTTCCAATTGAATTAGTTGATTTTGTAGTACTTGTTCTTATTTCATTTCAACTTCTATTCTGTCTGATTGTAAAAGAGATGATTCATCAAATACTACATCTTTGCTAATGATGATTTTGTAGGTAGTAGGATCCCACAATATGTATCCCTTAACTCCATTACCATAACCAACAAAGATAACTTCTTTGATCTTGGTTCCAACTTGGAACGCTCATCTTTAGAAATAAGAGTATAAGCATCACAACCAAAAAAATTTAGATTTGAGTAATTACACGAATGACCTGTCCATACCTCTTCAGGAATCTTACAGTCTATTGCCACTGATGGTGACTGATTTACCAAATAGCAAGTTGTAGCGACTTCTTCTACCCATAACTCTTGTTGCAATTTGGCATTACTGAGCATGCTCATTTCTCTCTCTAGAAGAGTCTTGTTCATGCATTTAGCCACACCATTTTTCTAGGGAGTGTAAATTGTGGTTTTATGCCTTTCAATCCTAGCTTCCTTGCAATAGTTTTCAAATTCCAAAGATGTGAACTCACCTCCATTATCTGTTCTTAAACACTTGATTGACCTATCAATTATCTTTTCAACTAAAGCTCTAAATTACTTAAATACATTAAACACATCAACTTTTCGTTTAAGAATATAGACCCACATATTTCTAGAGTAATCATCTACAAATGTCACAAAGTTTGATGATCCTCCAAACGATATTGTAGTGGATGGCCCTCAAACATATGAATGAATATAATCTAGAATATCTTTACTTGTATAACTGCATGTTTTGAACTTTTGTCTACATTGCTTCACAAAACACAATGCTTGCATAAATTCAAATTCAAAGATTTTAAATATAGAAGTAACTTATGGTTTATCGGTGTCTTTATCCCTTTCTCACTCATATGGCCCAGTCGTTGATTCCAAAAACGAGTAGATTCATTTGCTTCCTCAGATGCCACGGCTACTTCATATATTTGAGTAGTCCCTTCCAGCTTGTAAAGGTTTACAACCTTTGAAGCCTTCATTACCACCAAAATTCCCTTTGATGCCTTTAGTGCTCCACCTTGAATTGTAAATTAATAACCTCCAGAATCCAAAACTCTCAATGAAATTAAATTTTTTTGAGATCTGGTACATGTCTTACTTTTGTTAATGTCCTTACAATACCATCAAAGAGTTTAATCTCAATGCTCCAAATCTCAATAGTCTTACAAGAAACTTTGTTTGCCGTAAGAACAATACCACCATTAATAGCTTGGTAAGAAGAAAACCAACTCCTATGTGGACGCATGTGATGCGAAGCAACAAAATCTAATAATCATTCGTCATGATATTGTGAGATATTACAAACATATAATACTTCATCAACCATACATAAACTTGTCTCAACCTAATTTGCTTCCTTTGTGGAGTCATCATTGGATTCTTGCCTCTTCCAACAATCTTTCCTGAGATGCCCTCATTTATTGCACTACAAACATTTTTGCTTAGCCACTTTTTATTTTGACTTGGATTTAGTTGTACCTCTTGAATTCTCCCCTTTTACTTTGGTTCAACCCCTAGCCACCATTGCTTATGGTGTGGAGGTTTCTTTATTGGATTTCCTCCGCACCTCCTAAGACAACAAGGCTCCCACAACAAAATCACAATCAAGAGTGTTTGTTTTGCTAAAGATAATAGAAGCGACTAAGTGGTCCCAAGATTTAGGTAATGAATAAAATAGCGTGATTGTCTAGTCTTCATCTTCGATTTTACACCCATACTAGTTAATTGACACATAAGATTATTGGAAATATTTAAATGATCAATAGATTTGGTACCTCATTTCTTTCATAAACTATACAATTGTCTCTTCAAATAGATTTGGTTTGTTAAGGATTTTTTTATGTAAAGGCTCTCCATTTTGCTCCATAATCCCGTTGTTGTTTCCTTTCCAACAATATTGAAAAGAAAATCATCTTCCAAACACAACTGAATGGTGTTGAGAGCTCTTGTATCAATATCTTCCCATTCCTTGTCAGTCATACCCACATGTTTCCTTGTCTTGCCTGCTAATGCCTTGTGCAGTTGTTTTTTCACCAACAAATCACACATCTTGAGTTTACACAGCTTGAAGTTATTCTTCTCATTGAATTTTTCCACTTCTAACTTTGCATTCAAAACCTTTGTCATTTGATGCTCACCTCTCCATCTTGAACTCCCAACAATCCTTCCACACTACGATTTCCACCTAATTTTTGTTCGGTACTACCCACAACTCGTTCATTGGGATAGATTTTGCTTCAAATATTACAACAAAATTTCCCTTGAATCCCACACTCAATAGTGTCTATGCTCACCTCCCACGCACAATCTAAAATGGCGTCTTACTCTGCTCATAAAGAGGTATAGTGCACCCACTAATCGAATAATGTTTTCTTGATTGGTATTTGTTGTTTATCCATAGGAAACTGTGTTCCCTCTTCCCACGATCAACAATTGCACCTTTAAAGAATCCCCCACATAAACCCCAAATTAACTCTGGTTCCACATGCAAAATTATGGAAGATGGGCTATCCAATGACTCTTCAATGATCATCAATTGGTTGCATGATGTTGGGTGCCTCGTCCAACAATAATATGATAAGATAATTACTCTCACTATCACAATGCTCTCACGACTCCTCTTTCCCACCACTTCGAAGGCTCGACACATCAAGCACAAGAAAAAATGACAAACCAACGACCTTCCTCTCCTCAACGTTTCTTGGGTTGTGGTTGCCTCACACCCCCTAACTTGAGCTCTGATACCACTTGTTGCAAACGTGATCCCACATAAGAAATAAATTGCAACACAAATTAATTGTGAAGAAAATAACAAAAAAGATAAAACAAGATAATAAAACAACATTTAACAAGACACAAATTTACGTGGTAAAACCCTAACAATATGCCAAGGAAACATCCATGGGAAAAGGTATCAATATTCTTATTTCTCAAAGGTAAAGATTACAATCTTCCCATGAAAGACTTACACAACTTGCTAATGCCTCTCAGGGATATGTAGAGATATATCGTCTTCAACATAATTGCCATCGTTACATGAACTGCCACTGTTACATGCACTGCCATCGTTACATGAACTGCCATCATTCGTCGATTTTGATTTTTGTCACAATTCCAACATATTAGTTCGTTAGCATTAACAATTATGTGTTGGTTATGTGTTGTGTTCATCAATCATGCAAATTTAGTAGGTTGGTGTATCCCGTTGGGTGCTCCATTGATCGTGATCAAGTAAAAGTAGTATGTCAGTCAAATCAACATGCCAAATGTCATAGGAACGATGGATCAATGCAACACGTGATCTAGATATCATGCGAATGGTCTCTCTTTAGTCTTGACTTCCATGCATGGCTTTTTATTCTTTTACAGGCTTCTCCCATGGAACATGGTGATAAAATAACTACGTATGTACAAACCCAACAGCTTGGGTGTTGAAAACCAACGACGCAATATTGTTGAGACATTTAAGAAAGAAGAATTACATTATAGCATCTATGGACAAATACTAAAAATATATATAAGAAAGTTAACTAATGAAATCTTTATTCCTTATTCAAGAGAAATATAATGATTAGAGTCATTGTAAGTTTTCTAACTAAACATTTATTATGTTTTTTTCATATTTTTCATCTATTTTACTTATATTTATATTAATATATTTCATATATATTTTGACTAACTCTATTTTAGTTATATATTTATATTCATATTTTATTAATAATT
>JASDQU010738615.1:139359-157604 GCA_032191745.1 Picea mariana | reverse complement strand
GTCTTTATAGGACTATGGTAGACACCTTAAGTATCTCTGAATTTTTATTTTATCTTCCTTAATATAAGGCACAAATCTTAAAAGATCTATAAATTTATTAATTAGATCATCCATAGACATTTTTCCTAGTTGTAATTCGTAAAATTCCTTAGTCTTTATGTAACATACCCAACCACACTACTTCAAGCTTGTTTATGAACTAGTTTCGAATTATGATAAATTCTTAATTAATTAAGAGGCCCAAAATATTACCATGGAGAGATAAATATGCATTTTATAGTATAAATAATGTTTAAACATGCCATGCATAGCAATAAGCAACAATCAGGCACATCAAAAATTCATATATTAGAGATATTGATCAATACACAACAGAAATAAATGTATAAGCAGAGAAACACATGACATAGAACTTATCTTTAATGAAATGAATCACCAATTGTCTACATACCAAGGAAATTCCACCCAACCATAGACATTGTTGCTCTAAGTATAAACAATCATGTTACCCCTGAGGAAGGGCTATAAATCCAGAAGGGTGGTTCCAGAGTGTCACTCAGCTTTCCAGACCAGTCAACACTCAAGCTCTCACAGTCTTCTCAGCACACACAACTATCCAAAGTAAACTATCTCTCTTCTTCCCAACCTACACAACCCAAGAAAATGGGACCCCTTACCTTCCACGCAGTCCCTTATTCTTTCCACCTCCTTCTAGGCTTCCAATGCATCTGTTCAAGAATCTCCATGTTGGGACTCTCATGATTCATAGTTGTGGGAAAAACTTAACACATGTCCATGCATCTCAGACATGCAGGAATTAATTCATGGCCGAAATACACCAGCAGTCATTACTGCCAACAAAACCATGGCTCCTCTCCACAATTCATTTTTCTTTCCCAATCCAAGATCAAAATGAATGAGGAATAAAGAGTGGGTGAAAGAAAGAATGGAGAGAGGATAAAATGAATAGTGTGAACAATGAATGAATAATGAGTGAGTGAGTGCACCCCCAAAAAGACCATAAATGGGTTTATGTATTTCTTCAAATTAAAGAACCACATGGATTTCCGCGAAGAATATCATGTAACTGATATTCTCAATCAAAACAAAAATGGGTAGATAAAAATATAAAATAAATACTTATCCCCTCAATCCCCCTCTCTTGCGAAATCATATCCCTTTGTAACTCTTGTCCTTGTCTATATAGCAACCAATGATGTATTTATTATTAATAATGATCAAAACATTACATTTCCTAGACACAATGGCCTCTTTTAATTGTTTGGGAACTCTATCCTTTCATAAATTCAAAAAAATACATTATTTAATATGGGGCTCAAAACCAGGGTATTACATTCTTGTTCCCCTTATTTTGGCACTATCCTAGGTGCATTTACAAAACATAAATCAAAATTTCAAAATTTATTAAAAAATTTACAGGTAATCTGCTCGCATGGAATCTTCATGCTCCCAAGTAGCATATTCAATACCGTAGGAGATCCACTGGACTTTTACCAGTTCTATAACTCGATTCTGGAGCATTTTGAATTTTCTGTCCAATATCTGCATTAGCTGGACCTGAAAGTCTCCCTCTGTCTCTACCTGAATTAGATGCCAATCAATAACATGGTTAGGATCATGTACATATTTTTTTAGCAAAGAAACATGAAATACATTATGCACATTCATGGAAGGAGACAATGCAAGCATGTATGAAAATGGCCCTATTCTATCCAATATCTCAAATGGACCACATAATCTTGTTGCTAGCTTTGTACAACTACCCAACTTCAAAGAGTTATTCTTGGGCTTCAATTTTAAAAGAACATGCTCTGCCACCTTAAATTATTTAGACATCCTATTCTTATCTTCATAAATTTTTTGTCTATCTTTAGCTTCCTTTAAATTCTGCTTAATTATAACCATCTAGTCTTCCATATCCTTCAGCAATTCTATCCCAAGTACCACTCTATCTACTCGGTTATCACAACTCACTGGAGTATTGAATTTCCTACCATACAAAAATTCAAATGGAATCATTTTCAATGAAACTTGATACCCATTATTATAGGAAAACACAACCAACTCATGCAATTAATCTTCCCACTTAGAAGGCTCATCCATCACATACATCCTCAACATGTCTTCAATTACTTGGTTGAATCTTTATGTATTCCCATCTGACTGTGGATGGTATGTTGTGCTAAAGTTCATATTTGTACCAAATCCTTTAAACAATCCACTCCATAAATTTGAAGTACACTTTGTCTCTGTCTAAAACAATTTCCTTAGGTATCTCGCAAAACCTAGCAATCTCCCTCATGTAAATTTATGCAATATTAGTTGTTGTATGAGTAATTTTTACACGAACAAAATGAACAAACTTTGTGAATTTATCAGCCGCTACACTGATTGAATCATGTTGTCTTGTTGTCTCGAGAAATTTAGTTATAAAATCAATGATTACCACTTCCCATTTCTTCTCTTGAATTAGTAATGGATGTAGTAAACCCAAATGTAATCAACAACACATTTTTTCATTCATAGACAAAAGAATTGGCTTCTTACTGTTGCAATTGTTTTCTGGTATTCAGGATGTCCGACATATGGAACATTATGAATTTCTTTTAATACCAAATTCCTAAGTTCTCCAGAACTAGGAACATAAATTCTTGTTTTATGCATAAGTAATCCATCTTCCTTCATTTTATATTCTTTAATTTTATGTTGTACATTTTCTTGTTGTAATCTTTCTTTTACGTGTAGGTAATGTTGATCTGTAACAACATCTAAAATTATGCTCTTTAAATATGATTAATGCATACTAATGGTTGTAGCATGCATTATATGTACTCTTATACTAAGTGCATCAACAGATTTATTTTATTTTCCTTTGATATGCTTGATTTCATAATTGTATTCACTTAAAAATTCCATCCATCTCATTTTCCTGAAATTCAAAGTTGGTTGTTCAAAAATATATTCTAGACCACTATGGTTTGTTCTTAATTCAAATATCTTCCCCATGAGATAATGCCTCCACATATTCATAGCATGAACAATGACAGCAAGTTCCAATTCATGTGTGGCATAGTTCCTCTCATGTTCCTTAATATTTCTAGACTCATAACCAATGACATGGCTATTTTGAGTGAGGACTCCACCAAGTCCTTCCTTCGATGCATCTGTAGATACCACAAAACTTTCATTTGGGTCAACAATATTTAAAATAGGTGCACTAGTACATAATTATTTCAACAAATTAAGGTTATCTTCACACTCATTTGTCCATTCAAATTTAATTCCATTATTTTGCAAAGAAGTGATGGGATGAGCAATCTTAGAGAACCCTGCTATAAAACTTCTGTAGTAACCAACTATTCCCATAAAATATCTAACTTCTAAAACATTCTTGGGTGCTATCCATCCTGATGCATCCCCCCTCCCCTCCTGGGGTTGTGCGACCTCCCAGTCTCTGGATCATGCTCCTTGTCGAGTCGTATTGACTCTTTTGGCTCCTGAATGAACCCTGATCAATTTTACACATGCCCCTTTTCTTTCTTTGGCATCTGTCCTATGATACCCAGACCTTCTATTTCTATGCTCTGTGGGTGCTTCTCCATTTATGAGAGCTAGCTCCTCTTCACTAGCCCCTTCCTTCATATGTCCTAGTACTATGCCCTTGTGCTAATATGCGATTGCAGTAATGGGAAAGAGTGGTTTCAAACTAACCCTCTTTTCTCCCCGCAATCCCTCTTGTGTTGCCACGTCTCCATTTGTTAAAACTATGGCTCCAATGGTGGCCTGCTCTCAGTTTTTTATCCCCCACATAAGTTATGGACCCAGAATTATTCTCGATCGTCGATCTCATGATCTTGATGATAACTTCTGAATCGACACTTCAGATCTTCTCCCTTCCCATCTACAAATCAGATCTTTTCCTCCTAGATCAATGGTTGTGATCTCTTCGCTATTACGAACTCTGGGAGTTTGAAATCTCTAACCTAGAATTCCTTCGAGCTCCAATCTTCCGGAATTAATGATATACTACCACCTATCTCTCTCATTCTATAGTCAAGATCCCCTCCTCAGATCCGGGCTTCAGGAATTTAAAATCTCAAATTCTTGCCTCTGTTGACTAGATATCTCCCGGAATGGAAGATCGGCTGACACGTGCCTCCCCAATCAATGACTATGTTCCCGCTGTGGGATTTTGACCTCCTCAAACAGGTCAATGGTCCTTGGGCTCCCTCCTTGATCAACAATCAAGATCTTCTCTGGGTCTTCAGACTCTTCCTCCTGCATTTTCTTGCATCTAAATAAGAGTTCTGGATCTAGCGCCGCGTGTCCTTCGCATCGACGACTCTAGTCTTTTCAGATTTTCAGGTTTCAGAAATCTCAAATATCAAACTCTTTGATCAATGGTTACTTTCACCCATAGTTGAAAAATCTCTGATGTGTGTCTCTTCCTAGATCAACGGCTATGATCACTACGTTTTTTTGGGCTCCAGTGATTTCAGTTCTCAAACTGAAATATCGCTTCAACGTTTACCCGGAGTTCGAGATCTACTTCCACACATCCTCTTTTAGATATATGGTTGTCGTCCACTCCGGGACTCCCGCCTTTGGTGGTCTCAAATCTCAGCACCTACAAATCTCCAGCATGCAATCCCCTGAAGTCCATGATCTGGTGACACCCGTCCTTCTCCAGATCAATGGTTGTCTCTTGTTTTGGCTATTCCAGCTTCGGTAATCTTAGATCTCAACCTCCTTCTTCACAATTCTCCTGTAGTTCTTTCTCCCAGAGTTCAGGATCTTGCACCACACATCCTTTTCTGGATTCGATGGTCCATATTTCCTCCAATGCTTTGGGTTTTGGGAGTTTCAACCCTTGTGCACTCATTCCTCCTAGAGTGATTTTACCCAAAATGTGTGGATTTCTTCCACGCGTCCTTCCCAATGATGAACGACCCCAAATGACTTCGATATTTCTAGACTTTGACAATCCCATTTTCTTGTGTGAACAAAGGGTTAACATTCATGAACTTTACCTTGATCCAATGACTATTGGTCCATGCACTCAGATTTGACGACTGAGACCAATTTCCTCTGTGCACTCCTCCTGGGTGTCTAGACGTGAGGTTCAATGGTCCAGATCTATTCTTCCACAGTTGATATGATGGCAATTGTTGATATGAACAATCTGATGGCTCAGATCTGTTCCTGTGATCAGATGAATGAGATTCTATTTCGGGGTTTCGGCTCTCCGGACTCTGGGAATCTTAGTTCTCAAATCTTTGGTCCACTCTCCCATGTTTACACAAAATTAAAGCTTGTGCAATTCTTCTGGATCCAATGGTTGTTTTCCCTCTGTGCTCAAATATAATGGATGAGATCTGCTTCTCTTCGTTATGCTTCCTTATGTCACTAGATGTGAATCTGACAGTCTAGGTTCCTTTTCACAAATGATCCGACAATTGTTGTCGCTCCTGCTCCTGAGCTTCCAAATTCTCCCGACTTAGAAGATTCTATCAATGTTTGAAATGTCTCGAACTATGAACCTTCTCCTGCAAACCTAACTCCTTTGGGTCTCTCTTACACTCTTACAAACGTTATCTCTTCTGTGTTTTAGGACTTAGAATAAGTCCTTCTCTTATGCACTTTCTTTGTTATACCTTCTGAGCTTGATCTTCTTGGATATTTCGACCTCCCATGCACACCTTATGTTCTCGATATTTCATCAAACCCAAAATCCAAAGGATTTCTTGAAAAATAAATACTTCTTGCCCTCCTAGCATTCTTTTGTTGGATGCAGAGTTCTTCCTGTGCACTCCTTGCACCTCTGTTGGTGAAGGTTCAACGGTATCCCTCCTCAACTTTCCCTTGAGGTTAAACCTCTCTCAATGCACTCTTTGCAGACTGTGTGCACTCCTTCCACTAAAAAACTCAAAGACGAGAAATAATTGGAACTCATGCAATGCTTCACCAGTTACGCATGCAAATCATGAAAATTCATAAAAACATATAAAACATACAAATACATAAACACATGATATGCAGGAAAAAATATTTTTCTATTATCTTTGTTTGTCTATAAAGGTATTTACAAAATCCAAGCTGTAACAAAGTCCCAGTTTTATCAAGCTCTCTCTCTCAGAACTATTCTACCTCATGAGTCTCCTAATACTCTCTATCATTCTCTGCCTATTGAAATCTGATACAAGATCTCCTTACCAAAGAGGGGCTCTGCGAGCTCGTCCTCTCTCACCTAACCTCATCTATTACATTGAAGTTTCATAAATGTTTACCCAGACTTGACTATGATCTGGGCCTGCTAAAAGAAACCCTTTAAGGAAATCCAACCACTACCTGTACAAAGGTATGGCTCGACATTTACATCCTTACAACATGAAAATCCGTATAGGATTATTTCAATTTTTTTTAAAAAATGGGAGGTTTAATGCCTCTCACTTTCTCTATTGCGTGTTTGCAGGTTGGCGCATTTGTTGAGGTGGAGCGATGCTCCTGCATAATACTCCCCTGCTAGGAAAAACAAGAGCTCCTCTTCTCCAGTGTTGAAATCCTCCTGGATCCCAAACTCTTCCTTGGAGTTGTCCTCTTGCTCCTTTGCTTCGTTGTTGTTGTTGTTGGCTCTAAATATTCTCCTTATTATGTTTCATCCCTATTGTTATGGAGGGCTCTATTTTGTTCATATCCCCTCTGTTGACTGCTTCTTCTAACTTCAACATCATCTTCATGATTCCCTCTATCACTCTGTCAAGATGCTCTAGTGCCTGGCTCTTCTTATGCAATCTTTTTTGTTGTACTTCCTTCTCCTTAGTGGGTAGATTGTATTAATCCCCCATATCGTTTTCTTCTTCTTTTGTGGCATTATCTTTTCACCCTGTTGTAGGATCCATTTATGCAGTCTCACTACCAAGTTGTTTCTCAACTTCTTCCTCTGACAGATTATCTTTTTTCAGCTCCCCTTATGTTGGTTCAAGTCCAACTTCTTCCAGCTTCTCCTAGGGTTGGTATTCTCCTCCATTAGTATCCAACTTAGCTTGTTGGATGTGCAATATTTTCACCATGACCCTTCTCTCTAGGGATTCCAATTCCTCATATAGATCAGCAAGGTCTATGTTGTCTTATTCTTTTTCTGCTACAGGCTCCAGTGCTGCAGTCATCTTTATTTCATCTTCCTAGATGAACATTTTGAGCCATTCTTTTGAATGCTCTTCTCCTTGGGAAACTTTTGATATCTGATACTTCATCATGAAAGTCACCACTGGCTATCCTTCTTCTATTTTTCATATGCAACACATTCTCTAGCCTCAACTGGTCTATCTGGTAGGAATATCTGAGTTCCCCCAATAATCAGAATGCTCCCATGATCCTCTTTCTAGATGGTGAAAGTTTTTAACTTCTCATCATATTCATTCACATGGTATGCAAACCCACATTAATATTTATTCATATGCAATCCTTGCTGATATGAACTCTCAACAGAGTCTGTTAGACTCTCAGATAGTCTCATCTCTTTCACCCTGCCCACTTGGCAATTTGGAACTTCTCTTTTTCCCACCTGACAGTCTATGATATCAACGATCCCATCTCATTTCCCACTTGGAAATATGAACTTTTGGCACCACTCCTCTGGCAGTATTCGAGACCTTCCACTGATCCCTTCCCATTTCCCACCCAAGAACTCAAAAGTCCATTTCTACCCACCTCGCAGTTTATGAGATCTTCATCTGATCTCTTCTCCTCTTTGTCGTTGCAATTTATCTTAGTTTATGGTTCACAGATGTGAATCAATTACTCCTTTGTGTCACTGAGGTTTTCAACATACCTCAACCACCTCTTTAAAATTTGTTGTTTTCCTCTGGCCAACAATCTCTTGACTGGCCACTTCACCTTCTTCTTCATGGTCCACTCATACACCCAATGCACTTTTGCATCCTGCTACATTTTAAATGCAAGCTTTTCCATTTGTGCTTTTATCTGATTGAACTCCAGATCCATCTCTATATTGCATTTCTTCTTGCAGCCTTCTCTTCGACCATGTCCATGGCATTCAGTAGCCATTTCCACCTCTTTCATGCCTTCCTGGAAAGTATATGGATTACTCTACATCTTCGAGAATCTCCATCTTCTCTCATAGCTCAACTGGTTGTTTAAAGTTTTGTTTCTGATATGCACGTGCAACAACTTCCTTACAGAGCATCAGTACCCTGCTTATGTCACCTGTTCTTTACAGAAAAAATCATGTTTATTATACCACATGATGTTATTAGGTCATCTCCTTTCACTGTCTCTCCCTTTGCTTGTTGCCTACAAGAAAAATTTCATCCCCTGGTACTACTCGATGTAGTCAAACCATCTCCTTCATATCCTTTTATTGAAGTCTACAAACCAAGATCAAGATATGATTCCACCTAATGCAGCCCCCCTCCCCTCATGGGGTTTTATGACCTTGCAGTCTTTGGATCTTCCTCCTTGTCGAGTCATATTGACTCTTCGGGCTCTTGAATGAACCCTGATCAATTTTACACATGCCCCTGTTCTTTCTTTGGCGTCAGTACTGTGATACCCGCTCTTTCTGTTTCTATGCGCTATGGGCACTTCTCAATTTATGGGTGCTAGATCCTCTTCACTAGCCCCTTATTTCATATTTCCTTGGACTATTCCCTTGTTATAATACATGATTGTGGGCATGGGAAAGAGTGGTTTCAAACCAACCCGATTTTCACCCCGCAATCCCTCTCATGCTGCCACTTTTCCATTTGTTAAAACTGTGGTTCCAATTACAGCCCACTCTCGGGTTTTTATCCCCTGCATAAGTTATGGCCCTGCAATTCTTCTTGATTTTCGATCTCATGATATTGATGATAACTTTTGAATCGACGCTTCATATTTGTGCCCTTCCCATCTACAGATCATATATTTTCCTCCTAGATCAACGACTGTGATCTCTTCACTATTTCGGACTCCGGAAGTTTGAAATCTCAAACCTCGAATTCCTCTAGGCTCCAATCTTCCGAAATTCATGATCCAATGACATGTGCCTCCCTCATTCTATGGTCAAGATCCCCTCTTCAAATATAGCCTTTAGGAATTTAAAATCTCAAATTCTCCCCTCTACTAACTAGATACCTCCTGGAATGGAAGATCGACTGACACGTGTCTCCCCAATCAACGACTATGTTCCCACTTCGGTATTTTGACCTCCTCAACCAGATCAATGGTCCTTGAGCTCCCTCCTTGATCAATGATCAATATCTTCTCTGGGTATTTGAACTTTTCCTCCTTCATTTTCTTCCAGAGTTTTGGATCTGGCACCGCGTGCCCTTCACATCGATAGATCTAGTCGTTTCGGATTTCTGGGTTTCAGAAATATCAAATATCAAACTCTTTGATCAACGATTACTTTCACCCATAGTTGAAAATCCTCTAATGTGTGTCTCCTCCTAGATCAACGACTGTGATCCCTTCGTGTTTTTGGGATTTGGCGATTTCAGTTCTCAAAATGAAATCCCGCTTCAATGTTTACCCCAAGTTTGATATTTGCTACCACGAATCCTCTTTTAAATCTATGCCTATTGTCCACTCTGGGAGTATGGCCTTTGATGGTCTCAAATATCAGCACCTATAAATATGAGGCGTGAAATTCTCTGAAGTCCATCATCTGGTGACACCTGTCCTTCTCCATATCGACGACTGTCACTCATTTCAGTTGTTCGAGCTTTGGAAATATCAGATCTCAACCTGTTCCTTTGTGATTCTCTCGCAGTTGATGATCTCGCACCACGTGTCCTTTTCTGGATCCGATGGTACATATTTCCTCCAATGCTTTAGGCTTCACAAGTTTCAACTCTTGTACACTCGTTCCTCTTGGAGTTCTTTACCCAAAATGTGTGGATTTCTTCCACGTGTCCTTCCCGACGATGAACGACCCCAAATGACTTCGGGACTTTGACAACCCCATTTTCTTGTGTGCACAAAGGGTTAACGTTCATGCACTTTACCTTGATCCAACAGTTATTGGTCCATGTGCTCAGATCTGACAACTGAGACCTGTTTCCTCTGCATGCTCCTCCTCAGTGTATGGACATGAAGTTCAATGGTCTGAATCTATTCCTCCGCAGCTGATCTGACGGTAGATGTTTCTCCAAACAATGTAATGGCTCAGATCTGTTACTGTGATTGGACGACTAAGATTCTATTTTGGGGTTTCGGCTCTCCGGACTCTGGGAATATCTGTTCTCAAATCTTTGGTCAGCCCTCCTATGTGTACACAACATTAAAGCTCGTGCACTTCTTCCAGATCCAACTGTTGTTGGTCCTCTACGCTCAGATCTAACGGATGAGATCTGCTTCTCTTTGTTATGCTTCCTTATGTCACTGGACATGAATCTGATGGTCTAGGTACCTTTTCACAACCAATCTGATGGTTGTTGTCGCTCCTCCTCCTGCGCTTCCACCTTCTCCTGACTTAGAATATTTTGTCAATGTTCAAAAGGTCTCGGCCTCTGAACCAGGGATGATTTTAGGGGCTAAATTTCTTTCATGGGCTAATTTTCCATGGTTTTTCCAAAAAAACAATTCACCATTCTAAAAATGATTCACCCAAATTCTATAGGATAAAATTATTTTACCTTAAAAATCACCAAAATTTTATAAAAACTATATAGAATCCTTACAAATTTGAGTATTTTTATAATAATATCGCCAACATTTTATAGTTGTCATATGAAGGATTAATAATATTCGCCAAGGTTTCTACATTTAAAAATAAATTTCCATCCTTAAAATTATCCCTACTCTGAACCTTCTTCTGCGAACCCGAATCCTTTGGGTCTCGCTTACACTCTTACAAGGATTATCGCTTCTAATATTTAGGACTTATAATAAGTCTATATCTTACACACTTTTTGCGCTATCCCTTTTGAGCTTGATCTCCTTAGATATTTTGACATCCCATGCACACCTTGCATTCTTGGGATTTCGTCAAACTCAAAATCCGAAGGATTTCTTGAACAAGAAATACTTCTCTCCCTCCTGGCGTTCTTCTGCTCGATGCAAAGTTCTTCCTGTGCACTCCTTGCACCTTCATTAATGAAGGTTCAATGATATCCCTCCTCAGCTTTCCCTTGAGGTTAAACCTCTTTCGACGTAGTATTTGCGGATTGTGTGCACTCCTTTCACTCGGAAACTCAAAGACGAGAAACAATTGGAGTTCATGCAATGCTTCACCAGTTACGCACTTAAACCATGAAAATGCATAAAAAAATATAAAACAAACAAATACATAGACACACGATATGCAGGAAAAACTTATTTTCTATTATCTCTGTGTGTTTATAGAGATGTTTACAAAAACTGGACTGTAACAAAGTCCCGGTTTTCTCAAGCTCTCTCTATTAGAACTATTCTGCTTCCTGAGTCTCCTAAGACTCTCTATCATTCTCTACCTATTCAAATCTGATACAAGATCTCCTTACCAAAGAGGGGCTCTGTGAGCTCGTCCTCTCTCACCTAACCTCATCTATTACATTGAAGTTTCATAAATGTTTACCCAGGCCTGACTATGATCTAGGCCTGCTACAAGAAACCCTTTAAGGAAATCCAACCACTACCTGTACAAAGGTATGGCCCATCATTTATAGCCTTACAACATGAAAATCCATTTAGGATTATTTCAATTTTTTTTTTTTAAATGGGAGGTTTAATGCCTCTCCCTTTCTCCATTGCGTGTTTATGTGCTAATGCATTTGCTGAGGTGGAGCGATGCTCCTGCATCATCTTCATTGCTAGGAAAAACATTATCTCTTTCTCATGAGCTCCTCTTCTTTAGTGTTGAAATCCTCTTGGATCCCAAACTCTTCCTTGGAGTTGTCCTCTTTCTCCTCTACCTGGTTGTTGCTGCTGCTTCTACATATTTTTCTTCTTTTGTTTCTTCTCGGTTGTTATGGCCAGCTCTCTTTTGTTGATCTCCCCTCTGGTGACTGCTTCTGCTGACTTCAACATCAAATTCCTAATTCCCTCTATCACTCTGTCCAGCTACTCTAGTGGTTGGCTCTTCTTATGGAGTCTTCTTTGCTGCACTTCCTTCTCCTCAATGAGTAGATCATATTGATCCCCCATATCATTTTCTTCTTCTTTTGTGGCATTATATTTCCACCTTGTTGTAGGCTCTAGTTATGCAGTCTCACTATTGAGTTATTTCTCAGCTTCTTCCTCTAACAGAATAGCTTATGTCAACTCCCATTGTGTTGGTTCAAGTCCAACTTCTTCCAGCTGCTCCTGGGGCTGGTATGATCCTCCATGTATCTCCAAATTAGCCTGTTGGATGTGAAATCTTTGCACCATGACCATTCTCTCTAGGGATTCCATTTCCTCATACATATCAGCAAGGTCTATGTTGTCTATTTCTCTTTCTACTGCAGGCTCCAGTGCTTTAGTGATCTCCGTTTCAGCTTCCTCGCTGAACATTTTGACCCATTCTTCTGAATGCTCTTCTACTTGGGCATATTTTGATATCTTCTCCTTCATCATGAAGATCACCATTGGTTATTCTTCTTTTGATTTTTTATCTACAACACATGCTCTGGCCTCAACTAGGCTATCTAGTAGGAATATCTGAATTCCCCCAATAATCAGAATGCTCCTCTGATCCTCTTCCTGGATGGTGAAAGTTTTTAACTTCTCATCATCTTCATTCACATGGTCTACAAACCCACATGAATATTTATTCACATGCACTCCTTGCTGATATGAAATCTCAACAAAGTTTGTGAGACTCTCAGACAGTCTCATCTCTTTCCCCTTGCCCACCTGGTAATTTGGGACTTCACTTCTACCCACCTGGCAATCTATGATATCAATCGATCCCATCTCATTGCCCACTTGGCAATCTGAAATTTCGGCGCCGCTCATCTGATAGTATTTGAAACCTTCCACTGATCCCTTCCCATTTCCCACTTGGAAACTCAAAAGTCTGTTTCTACCCACCTGGCAGTTTATGATATCTTCATCTAATCTCTTCTCCTCCTCGTCGCTGAGATTTCTCCTAGTTTCTGGTTCATAGATGTTAATCAATTTCTCCTTTCTATCACTGAGGTTTTTAGCATACCTCAACCACCTATTTAACAAATATTGTTGTCCTCTGGCTATCAATCCCTTGACTGGCCACTTCACCTTCTTCCTCATGGGCCACTCATACACCCAATGCACTTTTTCATCCTACTGCATTTTAAATGCAAGCTTCTCCATTTTTTATTTTATCTGATTGAACTCCAGATCCATCTCTAGATTACATTTCTTCTTGTGGCCTTCTCTTGGACCATGCCCATGGCCTTGAATATCCATTTCCACCTCTTTCCTTCCTTCCTGTAAAGTCTATGGATTACTCTACATCTGCAAGCATCTCCCTCTTCTCTCACAACTCAACTGGATGTTTAAATTTGTGTTTCTACTGTGCGCGTACAACAACTTCCTTACAGACCGTCAGCTCCCTACTTCTTTCACCTGATATTTATAGGAAAACTCATGTTTATGATAACACCTGATGTTATTAGGTCATATCCTTTCATTGTCTCTCCCTTTACTTGTTGCCTACAAGAAAAATTTCATCTCTAGGTACTAATCGATGTACTCAAACCATCTCCTTCATCTCCATCGCCTGAAGTCTACAGATGAAGTTGAAGCTCTGATACCACCCGATGCAACCCCCCTCCCCTCCTAGGGTTCTCCGACCTCCCGATCTCTAGATCTTCCTCCTTGTTGAGTCATATTGACTCTTCGGGCTCCTAAATGAACCTTGTTCAATTTTACACATGCCCCTTTTCTTTCTTTAGCGTCATTCCTATGATACCCACGCCTTCTGTTTCTATGTGCTCTGGGTGCTTCTCAATTTATGGGCGCTAGCTCCTATTCACTAGCCCCTTCCTTCATATGTCCTTGGACTATTCCCTTGTGCTAATATGCAAATGCAGAAGCAGTCAAGAGTGGTTTCAAACCAACCCACTTTTCTCCCCGCAATCCCTCTCGTGTTGCCACATCTCCCTTTGTTAAAACCGTGGTTCCAATTGCGACCCACTCTTGGGTTTTTATCCCCCGCGTAAGTTCTGGCCCTGCAATTCTTCTCGATCGTCGATCTCACGATATTGAGAATAACATCTAAATGAATGCTTCAGATCTGTGTAATTCCCATCTGCAAATTAGATCTATTCCTCCTAGATCAACGATTCTTATCTCTTCACTATTCTGAACTCCAGGAGTTTGAAATATCAAACCTCAAATTCCTCTGGGCTCCAATATTACATAATTCGTGATCCACTACCACCTGTCTCCCTTATTCTATGGCCAGTATCCCCTCCTCGAATCCGGCCTTCAGGAATTTCAAATCTCAAATTCTTGCCTCTGCAGACTGGACATCTCCTGGAATAGAAGATCGACTGACACGTGTCTCCCCAATCAACGTTTATTTTCCTGCTTTGGTATTTCTACCTCCTCAATCAAATCAACAGTCCTTGGGCTCCATCCTTGATCAACGATCAAGATCTTCTCTGGGTCTTCAGAATCTTCCTCCTGTGTTTTCTTATGAAGTTTTGGATATGGCACCGCATGCCCTTCACATTGACGGCTCTAGTCGTTTCGGATTTTCAGGTTTTGGAAATCTCAAATATCAAACTCTTTGATCAACAGTTACTTTGACCTGGAGATGACAATCCTATGATGCATGTCTCCTCTTGGATCAACTACTACGATCCCTTCCTATTTTCGATCTCCCACGATTTCAGTTCTCAAACTGAAATCCCACTTCAATTTTTACCTGGAGTTTGAGATCTTTTGCCATGCGTCTTCTTTCAAATCAACAACTGTCATCCAATCCAAGACTCTAGACTTAGGGGGTCTCAAATATCAACACCCACAAATATCTGGCATGCAATCCCCCGAATTCCACTATTTGGTGACACCTGTCCTTCTCCAGATCGACGACTGTCGCTTGTTTCGGTTGTTCGAACTTCAATAATCTCAGATCTCAATCTCCTCTTTCGTGATTCTCTCAGAGTGCTTTCTCCTAGATTTCACGATCTCGTACCACACATCATTTTCTGGATCCAACGGTCCATATTTCCTCCAATTCTTCGGGCTTCAAGAGTTTCAACTCCTGTGCACTCGTTCCTCTCAGAGTGATTTTACCTGAAATGTGTGGATTTATACCACACGTCCTTCCCGACGATGAACGACCCCAAATGACTTCCGAAATTTGGGAATTTTACAAGACCATTTTCTTGTGTGCACAAAGGGTTAACGTTCATTCACTTTACCTTGACCTAATGATTGTTGGTCAACACACTCAGATCTGACGGTTGAGACTTGTTTCCTCTACGCACTCCTCTTGGGTGTCTGGACGTGAGGTTCAACAGTCTAGATATATTCCTCTGCAGTTGATTTGAAAAGAACTATTGCTCTGAACAATCTGATGGCTCGAATTTGTTCTTGTGATCAGATGACTGAGATTCTATTTCGGGGTTTTGGCTCTCTGAACTCTGGGAATCTCAGTTCTCAAATATTTGGTACTCTCTCCTACATGTACACAACATTAAATCTCGTGCACATCTTTTGGATCCAACAGTTGTTGGTCTTCTCCACTCATATCTAACAGATGAGATCTTCTTCTCTTCGTTATGCTTCCTTATGTCACTGGAAGTGAATCTGACAGTCTAGGTTCCTTTTCACAATCGATCTGACGGTTGTTGTCTCTCCTCCTCTTGAGTTTCCACCTTCTCCCGACTTAGAATATTTTTTCAATGTTCGAAAGGTCTCGGCCTATGAACCTTATCCTATGAACCTGACTCCTTTGGGTCTCATTTACGCTCTTTCAAGCGTCATCTCTTCTGAGCTTTAGGACTTAGAATAAGTCCGTCTCTTATGCACTTTCTAGGTTATCCCTTCTGAGCTTGATCTCCTCGGATATTTTGACCTCCCACGCACACCTTGCATTCTTAGGGTTTCATCAAACTCAGAATCCAAGAGATTTCTTGAACAAGAAATACTTCTCGCCCTCATGGTGTTCTTCTGATCAATGCAAAGTTCTTCCTGTGCACTCCTTGCACCTCTGCTGATGAAGGTTCAACGATATCCCTCTTGAGCTTTCCATTGAGGTTAAACCTCTGTCTACACACTCTTTGCAGACTGTGTGCACTCCTTGCACTCGAAAACTCAAAGACGAGAAATAATTGGAGCTCATGCAATGCTTCACTAGTTACACATTCAAACCATGAAAATGCATAAAAACATATAAAACATACAAATACATAAACACACAATATGCAGAAAAAACATCTTTTCTATTATCTCTATGTGTCTATACAGATGTTTACAAAAACTGGACTGTAACAGAGTCCCAGTTTTCTCAATATCTCTCTCTAATAACTATTATACCTCTCGAGTCTCCTAAGACTCTCTATCATTCTTTGCCTATTGAAATCCGATACAAGATCTACTTACCAAATAGGGGCTCTGTGAGCTCGTGCTCTCTCACATAACCTCATCTATTACATTGAAGTTTCATAAATGTTTACCCAGACCTGAATATGATTTGGTCCTGCTACAAGAAACCCTTTAAGTAATCGAACCACTACCTATACAAATCTATGTCCTGACATTTACAACCTTACAACATGAAAATTCGTATAGGATTATTTCAAATTCAAAAAAAAAAATGGGAGGTTTAATGCTTCTCCCTTTCTCCATTGCGTGTTTGCATGCTGGAGTGTTTGTTGAGGTGGAGCAATGCTCCTGCATCACATCCTATAATGGATTCAATGTTATCTGGTTCCACTATTATACCTTGTTCTGACATAATGTGTCCCAAGTAATGGATCTGTTCTAATCTAGGTGGATATTGGTGGCCACCCACCTATTCCAACTGGCTCATCTTAATAGTTTTTAGTTCATCATATTTCTTTGTAATGATGTCATTTCTTTGTAATTGTGGGTTATGCACTTCTCAGGTTTTCCTGAAGCCCTACATAGCATCTAGTTGGATATTGGTGGTCACCCACCTATTGAAATTGTCTTATTTTGTAATTTTTCATATCAGTACATCTTTATGTACTTCCATGGTCGTTTTGGTGCCCTAAATAGTGTTTTTTTGGCTTGCCACATTCAAACTATAGACAGAGTCAACATTTTCAAGAATAATATGTATTTCTTGAAAATACCTTTCCAACGAGCTATCACACACCTGAAACATAGGTCGTATGAAAAATTTACGACCTCGATAAGTTGAGGTACCATCTTACCCATCGGGGCCCACACAAATTTTGGCATTTCATCTCCTAGGGTTAGGTTTTGGATGTCTAAGGTTTTGGAATTCATGAGTAATGTTAGAAAGGCATTTGGAGCCTCATTTTAATCATTATTATCAGATGGATGTGCATAGAATCCACATCCCTTCTCAGAGATATCTACCACCAATCGAGCGAGCTATTTCAGTTTTGTAGTTTTACAGTTTTAGCCTATTTTATTTATTCAATACAAGTTATTGTTCACTGGAAATCTGTTGTTGTTCTCTGTATCTCTGTGATATGGTATTCAATCTGTTATTCATTTGATCCGGAATGTATTTGTAGAAATAAATGAATACATATTATTATCATAATATTCTTAACACACAATAATAGATATACAATAAAACTGGTTTCTATTCAATAAGGAAATAAGTTGAAACTACAAAATGCAATGGAAGCAAGCTTGTTAGAATGGTGGCAGCTTATCTCTGATAAGAGATGTGACAACTATGCTCATTTGAAATAATATGATTACAATGAGGCTATGAATTTTTTTTTACAATAAATATGAATGTCAAAAACCATATACATCCAAAAGACCTAACCCTAGGAGAGGAAGCGCCAAAAGTCACGTGGGCTCTGTTTGGGTAAGTTAGTACATCAACTTTTTGGGGTCGTAACTTTTGCATACAATCTCTATTTTAGGTGCACGATAACCCATTGGAAAGGTTTATCCAAGCAATACAATTTTTTGATGCTATCTATCAAAGGTCATTTTGACTATGGAGAGCCCTAAAAAACGTTGTTTAGGGCCTCAAAATGGCCCCACAAGTCAGGGACCCGAAAACTAGGGAAAAAATTGCCAAACTAGAAAATTGCCAAAATGAGCTAGTTGGAATATGTGGGGAACTCAACGCAATGGAGACCATTTATTCCTAAGGC
>JASDQU010738615.1:37826-105967 GCA_032191745.1 Picea mariana | reverse complement strand
ACCATGACAAAATTGATATCATGGAATCATTATTTTGGTCTTGAATGTCCATATAAAAAATTCATGGCTACATCTTCCAAAAGCATATTTGAAATCGTGAACCCTATGTAGAGTCACTTGTTTTTTTAAGTAAGTGGTCATTGTATTAATTATAAATAGGTTTTACACATAAAGAGAGCCTCTTCTAGCATTATTTATGTGAAACCTAGGGGTGAATGATATCTAAAGCACCTTTCTAGGTAATTTTCTTTGAAGATTCTGGACTAAAGTACTTTCTCAATGGAGGAGTAAAGGTCCCTACCATACAACATCAGAGTGACAACCTCAATCTCAATAATGTATTCATTATGGATATCTAAAGCCTCTATTCAACCCTTCAAGTGTTTAAAGTCTTTCTCCTTGGGTAGAATCCCCAAAACTACCATTTTTTTTGCTTGCCAATAGAGTTTTAATGTACGAAAGAATTTGGAATTTTTGTTCTCGTGCTTCCCAACTCCTGAATTAGAACACGAACCTCAAATTCCACCCTTGGTACTCCTTGAATTTGTGCACTAAGCGAACTTCCTCCTCCAGACTATGCATGGATAATTTATCTTCCTATGGAAAAATACACACGTAGAACTCTGAATCATATTTTGTTGCTTTGGCAGCACAAGGTTGCTTAATAGAGGGGTTGCAAGGTTTCCCACCTCATGATGACATAACTAAAAGGAAAAGCAGTAGAGGAGAATGGAACAAACCAGTCGTAGGAACAAAATGATCCCAAATCCCTCCAAACTTTGCAGCAGTTGAGACACGCTTCCATCTTTTAAACAAATCCGAGGTAGAGCTAGCTGAAACCTTCTTGGGCGCTTTTAAATCATTATTCATGCTACTCATTGAAACCAAAATTATGAAAATTTGTGTGCATATCAGCCTTTCGAGGTCGACGATCACATTCATGAACCAAAGATCCTCGAGCATTATCCATGCTTGTGCCAATTATAATTAAGGGTATAGTATTTTCCCTTGCCTCAATATAACAGTGGAAGCTTCCTTCAGTTTAACCATCTTCCCACTCAAAATTATAATCAGCGCTATCGGTTTTCTCTCTGCCAAATATACCATGTAGTCTCATGAAGTGACAGAACTAACCGGAAGGGAGTCTTCCCCTACGTCAGGACCTGGGAGAGGATTAGCATGTTCATTATCACCTCGCTTCCATCCATCAATGACTATGTATTGCCTTAATTTGAGGCATACACCCACTTGCGATGGAGATGGCTCTAGAGGGATCCTCGAGGTGACGGCGCTGAGGCTCATCATCCTCTTCCCTAGGTGAACTCGAGGGAACCCCATCCGAGGGGAGTCATGTGTTCTTTGAGTCACTCCCTTTTCCAACTTTTTATCATGCACATTCTGACAACTATCTTGACCTCCATTTTCATACTCGACCAATAGTAATCTCTTATGTAACAAACTATGTCCGAGAAAGCCACTAAGAAATCCTTAGAAGATACAGATCAAGTCATAGGGAGACGCAATACTACTAATATCAGGGGAAAATGTGGAAATGGAAATGGTTGGGGAGGTTATGTCGAGGAGATGGTTACCTTCTTAATCATTAATGAATTTGAGATCCTCTCTTCCACCATCCCCAAAATATGGACTCTTCATGAAAATGGTGAGTTAATTATGAAAAGTATAAGTTAAAAGTAAAATATGGAAATATTCTTACATGGTGTTAAATGATAGTATAAAATCATAATTATGTAAGAATAAATTAAATGAAAGCATCGTTATTTAGGGATTCAATCATATTAAATTAGAGATAATAAGTGTTTTGAAGAAAAAATGCACCATTTAAATTTTCACTCAAATGTATAATGCATAAAATTATAATTAATTAAAAACAAGTATAATCAAAATCAATAAAAGAGAAGAATAATCAACTATAAAGTAAATACATTAAATCGAAATGTATAATGCATAAAATTATAATCAATTAAAAACAAGTATAATCAAAATCAATAAAAGAGAAGAATAATCAACTATAAAGTAAATACATTAAATCAATTGTAAAGTAAATATTACTTGTTTTGAGAACAACTACTCAATTTAAATTCTAGCATTTATCACCTACTTAAAGATGAAATTTATCATACTCAATTAAACAAAAACATAGTTTATGTAGTCAACCAATGAAAAATAAAAGACATAATGTATAAGGTCATGTTGACGGGACATAATGACCTGTTAAATAAAATGATGGAAAAGAGGGAAAACACCCGATGGCAGGTTCCAATTAGATCCACTCTCGATTGGGGTAGTGCTTTCGACCAGATTCTGGTCTGGTTACCAACTAACTAAAATACTAACTAAATATGAATCTCAAACCGAAGGTTTTTAGATGAATTAAAAACAAATAAAAAAGAAGTAAATACAACTAACTAAAGTTAAGCTAAGGTGTATGATTATTACTCTAAGATGAAGATTCTAAAATAATACTAAACTAACCTATCATGATCAACAACAAACTAGCAAAGTAAATCAATACAAATAATAATGTGTATTACTTGTGTAGAATAAATTCATGGCACAAGTGATATATAAGTTTAATAGAATAATCGATGAACCAAAGAATTGATTAATTAATAGCATTAAGCTATTGATGTACTCATCTTGAAAATCATGGTAACTACAAATTGTAAGAATTAATTCAGAAGCAATTCATCAACCAATATTCACAGACCCAAATAAGAGAGATGTATAAATAGAATAATCACATTCATACACATAAATACAATAATATCCATATTAAAAATGTCTCTCAGATTCAAATTAACTTGCAGTAGAAATATTGCCCTTGCTACATTCAAAAACCAAGATCCCTTTCAAATGGACACTGCCATATTTTTATAGTGAGGAGTGATTGTTTACAATCGTTCTTCTTTGTAATCATGAAATTAGGGCCATTTCACAAAATGGGACTCTTCGTATTCAAAATTTATATTACAATAACCGAAGAAAGAAACATCTGGAAGGAACTGTGGAATTCTATAATCATGACCTGGCATGTTCCTATAGATGGTGTTGGTATTCTTTCTAAATGGAATGATTGTTTAAAATTCTCTCAAGTTTGTTTGATTACAATCTCTCTAAGATCGAATATTTGTTGAATACTTTTGCGAACACTTATTGATATAACTGCTCCAGTGTGGCCTTTACAAAGGATTGGATTTCGTAGGTGAGTCAGGCGGGTTTCAACATGTGTTCTTCAATTGATTTTTCTTCAAATTGCATTAGACTATGGATGTTCTCCTGGCTATATTTCTTGAGGTATTCCACTTAAACCATTCTGGCAGTAACAAAAGTCATTTCATCGATGGAATGCTTTGGTTTTACCCCTTCCTCTTCAAAGAGATCATTTTCATTTTTTGACAGTTTTGTGCAAGTTTCAACAATTACTCCTTTGGTGGAGTGGGAACAAATGAAGAGCAGTCTACTAGTGTCGAAGAGAATTTAGTACATGAGTCTTTCCCTCTTTGAATATACCGGTAGGGTGGTAGGTGGAGGTTGGTGCATCCTGCCAACTGATCATATCCTCAAAGGATTCACTGGCTTCCTAGTACCATCCTTGATTCTCTATCAAAGTGCTTTGCAACCTAAGTTGTTTCTGTCGCTCAACCTATATGCTACTTAACATATATAGAATCTCATTATTTTCCATAGCTAATTTTTCACTTAATGTCAGTTCTTAGGCCTTGATGGATTCCATGATGCATTTCGAGACTCTAGTCTTTTCAAGGGTTGTATTGAGTTTATGCCTTTCCACCTCTAAATCATTTATGTGTGTATCCCATTAGATTTGCATCCTCTTTTAAAATTCTATGTTCATGTGGTCTCTTTGTACTTGTAGAGCTCTGTCGATATTATTTGAATTGAGATCCTCAACTACTTTTACAACTTTCTTGACATCTATGGTAAATTTTACTTTTACACCTTTTAACTCCATATTCAAATCGACTACTCAGTTCTTAGTCATGTTGAGGGAGTTAGTTACCTCAAGGATAGAGGAATCATTTAACCTTGCAAAATCATTGAGAGTTGAAGCTGCTTGGACTGTGTTATTTTCCGGTTCATGCCCTACTTTCCACTATAATACCCTAACTACATAAGACTTTGACATGGTGTCTTCTCCTCTCTTCTTCTTCGCCGATATTTTCTCAATTATTCTCATTATGTTATCGAACTAGTAGTCTCCAATAACTACTACAGATTCCTCAAAATTCAAGGCTTGGGAGGAGAGGAAGGGTTCTTCTAGAATGGGTCTTATGGGAGTGTACTATGGAGGAGATATGTTCACAATTCCTAGGTTGGGTGTCAGTAGAGTGCTTCGTGTCTAGCTTAAATTATGCTTCAATAGTTCATCAAATTTCTTCTTAGCTTCACCCTCGTCGGCCAATCATTTTTCCTCTGCCTCTTCAACCAATTTCTTAGCTTGTGCTTCATCTCCTAACTTCTTGGATTCTTCTTCTTCAACCAACATTTTGGATTCTTCTTCTTTCTTCTTTTGTGGAGCATCCTAATGTTCCATGTGTTCATGTTCTTTCTTTCTCTTCTCATCAGAATGTCTTTTATGATAATCTTTCTCAGTTTGGAGAATTTTATGTTCAATTTGATATTATTTTTTTATCTTCTCCTGCTCTTTGGTGATGTTAGTATCTTGTTTTTGCTAAAGCAACTTTTGTAATTGGTTTAAATTTTCCCTCTTCAACTCTTATTCTTAAGGTTCAATCTCTCACTTTCCAACATCATGAGGCAACTAGTATAGGAATTCATCATACAAGAGTGTTCCCTTAAACTTATCTTCCTCGAAATTGACAACATGGATATTGGGATGGGTGAGGCCGACAGACCTGACATGAATTATTTACAACTCCTAAGGATCATGGCCTTTAGGCTCTCCCAATAAAAGGGTTAACTCTTGTAAGGTCTCTGCTTCTTTCCTTGCATGTTGAGTGTTGGAGATAGTGTATCTTCCAATGTGAAGAGGAAAAAATCGCCAATTTTTTTTACTACTCATTTGCAATAGTGTAGTAACCCCCGACCCCATGGGTTGGTATGCAATTTCCTTCATTAGAAAATGGCCAGGGATGAAATATGGTGAAAGGCATGGGGCTCTCGTGGTCCCATAAACCTTGATAAATGAGTAATACTTAAAAAAGAACCAGTGAGACACCCCTTCCATCCCATTCCTATCCTCAGAGGAGATTCATTGTCTGAGGAAACCAAAAAGGATGGAGTGAGAGGGAAAATAAATAAATTTCAAATATCATAAAAGTTTTCTCTATAATTGAGGCTCCATAATTGAGTGAAATATACATAATTGAGAGGTTGATTTCGGTCCTAGTTCCACCCCTGGTCGGGAAAATGTACACAGGAAAAAATGGCATCGATCATATAGGAAGACATATAAAAACATGACGTCTTCATACCTGAGAGATTCTTCATGTGTAGACATATGTTTAAAACTAGGATATCTTCCCAGTTGAATATTTGTCTCATTCCAATGATGGTGTGTGACAAAGGTAGCCATTCAATTTGGAAATGTGTACGTTTTTCCTCCCCATATAAGAGGAAGAAAATGAACACCAACAACTTGTATGGAGTTTTGAGCCTATGTCTAGGAAGTTATTTATGACCTTGTTTGAGGGTTTCATATTCTTCTACCCGCCAGTGCTTCATCTACTTTGTTGTTCCTTTGCTTGCTTGAGAAAACCCTTTTAATAATGGTTCATTTAGAGATCATGTGGGGGTGGGAAGATGATATCTAGAGCCAATGTATTCAAGTCTGAGGGACATTATTTGCTTCCATTGTTTTCTTATGATGTTCATTGTAATAGTGTCAAACTATCTGAGGCACCATTGTGTTTCATCATTGTATGGGAAGAGATGTTGTCATGCAACTACTAGATGGATACCGCTTTTCACGATATTCTGGTACACTTCTAAATCATCATCATCCATAGGGAAAATTGCAAAGTTGAATATCTTGTAGATTTCTTCATGCTCGAGGCAATGCTCTTCACTAGTGGGATGAATAATTCTAGTCACTAGAGATTCAACTAGCCGAGATGATGGTTCGGGATTTGCAGAACCCTGGAAGTACATCGATATATTCTACCTCTTGGGTTTCTCGATCGCTATGATGAATTACCATATTTTCCTGTAATAACATGTTAAAACAAGTATCACCTTAATTAAATAGAATGCATTAACTGTAATAGAGAAAAGTTGATTAATCGACAGAACATGTGTTACCCATAATCAAGCTATTGCAGTAATAGTGTAGGAGCACTCAACAAATATAGGGATCAAGACAAAACATAATCTTTGTAAACTATGTTTCATCAAATTATGGTGTAATGTGTGTATAAATACGGGTGCTTTTATAGCTCATAACAAGGGATTATTTTAAGGATGGAAATTTATTTTATAATGTAGAAATATTGACGAATCTTATCAATCTTTCATATGCCAACTATAAATGTTTGGCAATATTTTTTAAAAATATTCAAATTTCTAAGGATTTTATATAGTTTGTATAAAATTTTGGTGATTTTTAAGGTAAAATAATTTTATCCTATAGAATTTGGGCGAATCATTTTTAGAATAGCTTATCTTTTTTGGGGAAAAACCATGGAAAATTAGCCCATGAACAAATTTAGCCCCTAAAATCATCCATGCTCATAACACATATCAGCCTAAAAAAAGTATTCCATAACTCACGTGTGTACGAGGATATTACTAAATCTAGTTTTAACTTCTCTTGTTAATGCACATTATCTCTATCCTTAAGTCTCAATAAGACTGATGAATTCCTTGATTCATGCATCGGGGGTTGTGCCAAGTTGTATTTAAAATAAGATCGTCATCGGGATCATGCATTTGGAGGATGAGATATCACAGGTTGATTTGAGCTCTGAGGGGAAGGGTATCGAAGGCATATTCCCTCATATGTGGACCAGCGTGTGGATCCAACACGTCAAAACATAGGTAGCTTTATGGGATGAGGTGGGACCTGTTGGGGTCTTGGCATCGGGGGTAGTCAGGGTGAGGTTGAAACTAAACCCTAAGGGTAAGGTAGTTCCAAAATATTTTATTTTCTAGAAAGGAGTGCCAAACATGTTTTTGTATAAGACTTCAGAACAAAACTATCAGATCTTTAAAAGATGAGGAGACATTTGATCTCTGATAGAGATGGTATCGAAGAATATTCTTTTGTCCTAGGATAATGTGTGGGATACACACATGGAAAGGTTATACAAGTTGTCATAGTTTTAGCTTTGGAGTTAGAGAGGATGGGGAAGGAAGAGGCTTCATGTAATGTACCCCAAATTTCCCAAATAAAAAAAAAATTAGGGGACATTAAAGTTCCTTGACTCTCCAACATTGATTTTGACACAGAGATAATCCAATTAAATATATCTTAATTCTTTTATCATATGCATAGCAGAGTTACCATCGTTATTGGATTGGAATCATACACTTATTTGTTATTGAAAAAAATTGCGACCAGGACTGTCATGGCCCTTAGAATAACCGCCATGTCTATGTCAAGACATGCTATCCATATTACATTGCGTAATAGACCATCATTAATCATATATTGTCTACTTCTACATAACTATCCTAGCTCCAATAAATAATATAGACTATAACTATAGATTGTCATATAGACTATCTACAACAATAACACTAACCATAACGATATATATAGTTTATCATATAGGATATCATATGGATACCATAAAAATAACACTATCCATAACAACACATATATCCTTTAACATATAGTCTATTGTATGGATACCATAACAACATTGTTAGAAACCCTACCCGAATGGTAACATAAATAAACAATAAAGGGGTTCGAACTAGACGAAACCCACAAGCTTCCTTCCTAACCCCTTTTCCCTTCTTTAACACAATTTTCAGTCAATAGCCCTTTTTCTTCATCCCTCAATTACATGTCACCACGGGCTATGACCCGGTGCTATCAGATTGGTGCTTATCCAGAGCCTTGAGAGCTTCGAGGCTCCAAAACTTTGGCTTCGGAAGCTCTTGCTACTTCATGCCTTATTTCTCCTGAACACCGAATTGGCAAACTTCATGAAGTAGGGTGGATCAACGGTCCACAACTTCACGAAGTTCTGGGTTTTCCATACTCTCCAACCTTCCGGAGTGCCCAGTCTTCAGACTGTTGTATTGGTTGCCACAAACCTTCTCTCGATCAATGGTTGAGATTAACTCCGGCCTATGGGAGTTCTCGACTCAATGCAAATGAAACACAATTCCTCTGGAGTGCCAAGTATCTGAACCTTGGGATCCAGTGCCATGCGTCCAATGGGGCCCATGGTCTCCGTTCTTGAACTAATAAATACTGAAAATGTACCATAAAATTTAGTAATTTTCAAATGGCGGGGATGTGGGTTGGCAGTTTCGGAATAACCCGCCGATTGTTTCACAATTGTCCCCACGCTAACACGTACCCTTCTAGGAAACTATGGTTTTGATTACGGGAACGCCTTGTACAATTATCTGTTGTGTAGATTCAATCTCCGCAATGCCTCCCGACCATCAATATTGATAGATCGTGATCAAAGTTAACGCAGCCCTGATCTAGCTAACTTCTTCACCAATTTTAACTACCTTGTGCCACCACCTGGAGTGCCACGTTGCAGGTGACACAATGACGGCATGCGGCCCAATCAGGTGGGTGAAATATGTCACGTTCTAATTGCATTTCTTTCTTACAAAGGTTCTTGACTCACTGACACGAGGCACATGTCCCATGTGTCCACATCATTCATAATGATGTCAATAGGCCACGTTACTTCGAGCTTTGGGAGATTTCAACTTAGCATACCCTGTTTCTCCCGAATGTCAAACTCCCGAACTTTCTTACCTTCGGCTCTTCGCCTAACCCTATGATTATGATCCGTCCTTGGTCAAATCCAACGATAAAAATTTCCCCACCCACAAATCTACGGTGTAGATCCTCTTCGGGACTTTGGAACTTCTGGCTTCGACCCTTTATTCTCTATCACACATAAACTTCACCGAATTCACGAATTTTGAAGTACTTAGGGGTTAATCCTCATGTACTTTTCTCCATATCGGATGGTTGTGAAGGATCCTCCTTCTCCCAAACAGATCCCACGACCCAACATCAAACCTTGTAGTTCCAAACCCATAATTATTGCAATCTCTTTTCTCTGCAATTGTTCTTGAACTGTTATACCTCATGAGCTTCCAAGCACAACCAATGCCAAGTCAATAGTGATGTCATCAAGTTACGTCACATTGGGAGTATGTACTTCAGGGAAAACCAGTTTCTAACATCAGAAATCAACCAAAGCACTGAAGGCTGAAGTTAACGCTAACTGTTGATCTAATTCAGAACTCAAGCTAAGTTTTATCCTTGGCTTATTCTATTTTTTTATTTCCATTAAAATGCTAGCATAATTTATTAAACCCTCATTTTTCTTTTTTTGCATGTTGTGCAAATCGAGGTAATTGGATGAAGGAAACATATTGCTCGAACAATATTTGACTTTTGATCTATACGTGCATTACTTCGATTACATACAGATTATGTGTATAATTCGTAGTACTCTGTTTACACTACAAGAGGTTGTGGAGTCTTTGATCTATGTTACTCCAACTGTAATATTTGAAAAATGGTCGATTGAATACAATGGTTTCTTTTGCAAGATACTTTGAATTCATCACTATATTTCTATGATAATGAAGAATGTATTCAGACTGTTATTCATTCTATCTATTCTCTGTGGTAATGGTGTATGTACAGATTTAAATGGAAATTCATTATATGTGTACCACCATCACATTTCAAATAAACAATATATTTAGTATCCTTTAACTATATTAAGCCATGATATTTCTAACAAATAAAAATTATAAACATAACATTGACAAGGAAAGAAAGCCAAGATACATATCTAAAACCTGATGCTGGAATACAAATGGAACAACCACGTTCCACCCAACCATAGAACATAACAACCAATTTCACTTGTCTTGTTCACCCCCTAGCCTGACCATGAGTCCATAAGGTCGAATTGAATGATCCTCCTTAGTTATAGTCACCATCCAAAGATCAAAAATTCATTTGTCTCACACTTACAGTGCTCATAAAAACAAATAGTTTCTCTTCCAACATCCACAGATCAAAAAATCCTTTGCATCACACTAACACTTCTCATAACAACAAATAGTTTATTTTCCAACATACTAAGCAATGTCCTGCCTCCTCCATATGTTGTTTTTATATGCATCCTTGTGCCTAGGTCTTTCCTTCCCTCCTTGGGTAATTCACAACTTTACAAATCCCTGATTTTTAGGGGTTGCTAGTGGTTAAATTACACATTTTCCACCTGTAAAAATCAGCCTTGAGGTAACTCAAAACTATTCCCCACTCATGGAGTCATGGTCAGCTATTTTTAACCTGGTTATTCCATTTTTCTTTGAGCATTTAATTTATTAAAAGTTTTTCTTTCACATGTGTCAAAATAAAAGAGGTTAGTTGGGAAAGTCAAATATTTGCCCAAAAGTCATCAAATAATTAATTACAACAATAAAAATTCCAAATTCGAATTTTCCATAAATCGAAAATAATTTCCAAATCCCAATATTCCAAAAATGGAAATTTATTCCAAAGTTCACTTAGAATTTACTATTCTAAAATTTGAGGATATTACATCCTCTCCCTCTTAAGTACAACATTGTCCTTAGTGTTCATTCCTCTCTTGGAATAGGGTTGGATAATATTTTCGCAAATCTTCCTCCAATTTCCAAGTGGTATCCTCGGGGCTAAAGTGATTCCATTGCACTTTTACCTAGGTGATGGCAATGTTCCATAGTATTGTTTCTTTCCTGTCCAAAATGTGTAGAGGTTCCACTTGGAACTCGCCTTTTTGTTCCATTTGCACCATGTTCCAATCAATGATGTGAGTAGGATCATGAATATACTTTTTTAATAAGGAAACATGAAAAGCATTATGAACTTTTAATGTTGCAGGAAGTGCTAGTTGATACGCCACGAGTCCGTTTCAAGTTAAAATATCGAAGGGGCCACAAAACCTGGGCACCAACTTTGAATGATTTCATAGATTTAGAGAGATCCTCCTTGATATGACTTTCAGATATACATGGTCCCCAATTTGAAATTCCTAGTGTCTCCTTTTTAAATATGCTTAGATTTTTTGTCTGTCTTTGGCTTCCTTTAAATTTTGTTGTAACCTTTTTACCATTTTCTCCATTTCCTGGAGCATTTCTGGTCCCATTATAAGCTTGTCAACTGGATTATCCCATCTAATCGGGGTTGTGCATTTCCTTCTGTATAATGTTTTGAAGGGACTCATCTTGGTTGATGTATGATAGCCATTATTGTAAGCAAATTCAACTAAGTGTAGGTGCTCCTCCCACTTAGTTGGTTTCATTCTCACGTACATTCGTAACATGTCTTCCACAATATGATTCGTTCGTTCAGTTTTCCCATATGTTTGTGGATGGTATCTTGTGATGAAATTCAGGTTAGTATCCAATCCTGCAAACAATTCCTTCCAAAAATTTTACGTAAATTTGACATCTCTATCGGAGATCGCCATCTTAGGAATTTCATGCAATCTAAATATTTCTTTTATAAAAATTTCAGAAGTATTAATTGCTTTATCAGTAGATTTCACAGGTATGAAATGTGGAGATTTGCTAATTTTATCAATCACTACCATTATTGAGTCATTTTTATTTTAAGTCTTAGGCAAACCTATGATGAAGTCCAACGAGATAATCTCCCACTTCCATTCTAGTATAGGTAGAGGTTGTAGCAGATAGGCAGGATGTTGATGTTTAGCCTTTACCTGACGACAGTCTAAGCATTCATATAAATATTCAGTTGTTTCACTCTTCATGTTAGGCCAATAAAACAATTTTCTTAAGGTTGTTATCATTTTCTGGTATCATGGATGACCATAATACAACCTTTTGTGCAATTCGTCAAGAATTGTTGATTTTAAATCAATAGAATTAGGTACGTACAACCTGTTTTTGAACCTTAGCAGTCCATTTTTATCTAAACTGAGATCTATTTTGTTTATTTTTTCTGCATCTTCTTGCAGTTATGTTGTTATTTTGATGTACTTTTCATCATTACTACTTGCAGATTTTATTCTTTGTTCGATGTCATTTTCTTCTTTGCTAAGAATTATCTCCTAAAGTTCGTTAGTCCTATGACTTAGAGAATCAACAACTTTGTTTTCTTTGTCGTTGATGTGTCTTAATTCAAAATCAAATACACTTAAAAAGGCTAGCCATCTCACTTTCCCTGCATTGAGATCTTGTTGACTGGATAAAACATTTACACCACTATTCTCGGTTAGTAGCAAAAACCTTCTTCCAATTAAATAATGTCGCAAGATTTTCAGAGCATGAATTACAACTGCTAATTCCAAATCATGTGTAACATAATTTCATTCATGTTCTTTCAGTTTAAGTGATTCGTAATAGATGGCGTGTCCATCTTGTGTTAGGAACCCTCCCAAGCCTTCTTTTCTTGCATCCACGCAAAAATTAAAATCTTTATCAGGATCCGCTACCCTTAGGATAGCTGTTGTAGTTAATAGTCCTTTTAATTTATCAAAGTTGTCCTGACACTTTTGTGTCCAAATAAATCTTATTCCCTTTTTCTATAGGGATGTAATTGGATATGCGATCTTACAAAATCCTTTGATAAATATTTGGTAATAACCAGTAATTCCCATGAATGATATGATGTCTGCTACATCCTTAGGAATCGGCCATTCGATAATGAATTTTATCTTTTCCAGATCAACTGCAATACCATCTTCGCATATCACGTGTCCTATATATTGTATCTTTCTTTGGTAGAAGTTGCACTTATCAAACTTTTCATACAACTTATGTTTCCTCAAGGTATGCAATACTATTTCCATATGTTCTTCATGTTCTTCTTCCTTTTTGAGTAAACTAAAATATCATCGATAAACACCAACACAATTTTATCCAGATATTGACTGAATATACTATTCATCAAACACATAAAGGTTATTGGTGCATTAGTAAGACCGAATGGAATTATGACAAACTGATAGTGTCTGTAACGTGTTCTAAATGTTGTTTTATTTATGTCTTCGTCTTTTATTCTAAATTGGTGATAACCAGACCTTAAATATAACTTAGAGAAGATCCTTGATCTTCCAACTTGTCCAAATAGGTCGTTAATTTTGGGTAAAGGATACTTGTTCTTAATCTTCATCTTATTTAGTTGTCGATAGTCAATGCATAGTCTCAAGGTCCCATCTTTCTTTTTAATGAAGAGAATTGGTGCTCCCCAAGGTGAGAAACTTGGTCTGATATATTCTTTATCTAACAGTTCTTTCAGCTGAATTTCTAGTTCCATTAGTTCAGGTAGACTCATTCTATAAGGTGCCTTAGATATCGAGGTAGATCCAGGTAGTAGATCGATAGAGAAATATATCTCTCTTCTTGGAGGTAGTTCTATTATTTTGTCCACAAACACATCTCTAATGTACACGAGAGAACAATTTTATTCTCTCTGTGGAACATATTGTAACATACCCAACTTCCAACTGAGCTATGCCACATAAATTGTTTGAACTACATGCAATTAAAACATATACACACAGAAATCTTGCGGAAATTTATATATAAAAAGCAAACAGAAAAATACATACTGTAAATACACAAATTCATATGGAACTGATAGTAAACATATACATGCAACATATGAAAGAAATGCCCATAATTATAAACAAATTTATAAACCATGCACAGGATAAACCCATAAAAATAAACACGTAAATAATAATGCAGCATGTAAATTTATCACACAATTGACACTTATCTTGCTATGAAATTCACCAACTACGTGGAGACCTCCCACGAACCTCCCAACCTTATACCACATTGTTCATCACTCTCATTAGTGGGTCACCCACGATATGGGACTAAACTTCACCCAGGTAAAGGGATTCCTAACCAGGCTAATGGTTCATAAACAATAGGAAAGACTCTATCACAGGTGCCAACTCAAACTAACAACCTACAGTCCCTCATTCCCCACATGCCTGACCCACCCCAAGAAGTGTGCCCCTTCTCTGCTCAACATTTCTTTGTCTTTCCCACTTCCTTTTTGGGCTTCAACAACAGGCCGAACAAGAAGTCTCAGAGCCCTGTAGCTACAGTTTAGCACCTTCAGGAAAATAATTCCTAGCAATCCTCTAACAAAGAGAGAAATTGCTCATGGGCGTGACAACCTGCCTCTTCAATGTCCCATGGTCCTGACATCCTACTTCTTCAATCCATCTCCCAAGATAACTAACTACACAAAAATGTATGGCTATGGATACAAGTTCAGGTACAATGACATGAAGGTACAAAGGATAGCTAAATGAGTGTGTGAATGCTCATGGATGATTGATTGGATGAATGACTAACGGTCGAAATGATCGGAAATGAACTAATTCCAAACAATATGTATGCATGTCCCCAACTTGACACTTTTCATGTTGGGAGATACTTTGGCCCACTTGTCCCCATATTTAGAACTTAGGATAAAATAATTGTCCATACTTTATACTTTAAGAAATATTAATACGATATCCCTTTTGGTCTTAAGCTCCCTAGATTATCCCCTCTTCCTTAACGTTTGGCCCCTAACCTTTCCCTAACTAGTGGATTTTAGTCCCCCATACTCTTTTATCATGGTCGGTTTACGTGCAACGATGTATTTTATATTAATGATTAGACATATAAAAAAATAGGTGCACATAATCTAGGCTCTCTGACCTAATACAAACATAATCCTCCTAGCTTATAATAACTCGCTCACCATATTATAAAACACAACATATACACAAGGGCTCCTTGGCCTCAAAATCGCATGCACTTAAGTTGTTGCGCGTGGTATCCAAGAATGTGCACACTTTATCATTTTACTACGCAGTGCATGTGCACACTATACCATGGAAAGTGCATAGAAAATGATATCAAACAACTCACCATCTTAATTACATTTGCATTTATATTTACAATTCGGTTCAGCCCGGGGATATTACAATCCCCTCCCCTTATTTATTCATTATCCTCAGTGAATTATGTACACATATGCAACAAAATTTCAAAAATCCTCGAAAAGATGTGTGTATTCTTCCCTCATTGCATCCTCACGCTCCCAGGTAGTGTCCTTAGGACCGTACCAGGTCCATTGGACCTTTATAAGCCCTATGGATCAATTCCAAAGATGTTTGATTTTCCAGTCCAGAATGTGTACCAAATGCACTTGAAAAGCACCGTCTTGCTCCACCTAAATCACATTCCAATCAATAACATGATTAGCATCAAGTATATATTTCTTTAGCAATGATACATGGAATACATTATGAACAGACATAGATGCAGGCAATGGAATCATATAAGCCAATGGACCAGTCCTCTCTAGGATTTCAAATGGCACACAATAATGAGCTTCCAACTTTGAACAATTTCCCAACTTCATGGAACTTTTGTTGGCCTTCACTTTCAAGAATACATGGTCCCCAACTTTAAATTTCTTATGAATTCTTCCCCTATCAGCATAGCTTTTATTCCTATCTTGGGCAGCCTTTAAATTTTGTTTTATTTCCAACATTTTCTCCTCCATTTCCCTAAGTAAATCTATCCCAACCACTACTTTGTCTATTGGGTTATCCCATCTTATCGATGTGTTGCACTTTCTGCCATAAAGTGCCTCAAATGGCCTCATCTTTAGAGATGTTTGGTACCCATTGTTATAAGAAAACTCTACCAAGTGTAGGTAGTCCTCCCATTTTGATGGTTTATCCATCACATACATCCTCAACATATCCTCAATCACTTGATTCACCCTCTCCGTTTGTTCATCTCATTCTGGATGATAAGTTGTACTAAAATTCAAATTTGTTCCAAATCCATTAAATAATCCTTTCAAAAATTTGGGGATTAATTTTGGATCTCTGTCATACACAATTGTCTTTGGTATGCCATGTAATCGAGAAATTTATTTCATATAAGCATCATAAATATTTATTTCCTTCTAAGTGAGCTTAACTGGAATAAAATGGGTAGCCTTAGTAATCTTATCCACCACTACCATGATAGAATCGTGTTTCTTATTTGTTTTGGGAATTTTAGTGATGAAATCCATGGTCACAACTTCCCATTTCCACTCAGGAATGGGTAATGGTTGTATAAAAACATCTAGGTATATATGCTCAACCTTTACCTTTTGACATTCCAAACATTTAGCAATCAAATCAACAACTTCTTTCTTCATTCCTGGCCAATAATATTGGATTTTGACAGCTGCAATAGTTTTCTGATAACCTAGGTGCCCAACATAAGGTACATTATGCTTTTCCCTCAATATGAAAATTTTCAATTCCTGGGAATTTGGTACATAAATTATGCCCCTATACATGAGAATTTCATCATTATCTAGCTTGTATTCTTCAATTTCCTGCTGCAAATTACCTTGTTGTAATTTTTCCACTAAATCCTTGTATTGCAAATCTAATTTTGCAGCCTCTAAAATTTCGTGTTTCAAATATCATTGGTACATGCTAATGGATGAAGCATGAAATTCGTGCACTCTTCTACTGAGTGCATCAACCACTATGTTCTCTTTCCCCTTGATATGCTTTATATCAAAGTCATATTCACTGAGAAATTCCAACCATTTGCTTTGCCTAGCATTTAGTTTTGGTTGATCAAATAAATATTTTAGACCATTACGATTTGTCCTCAGCTCAAACATTTTCCCCATAAGGTAGTGTCTCCATTTCCTCAAGGCATGCACTATGGCTGCAAACTCCAAATCATGAGTGGCATAGTGTCTTTCATGCTCCTTCAACTTCCTTGATTCATAACATATAATGAACCCATTTTGACTGAGGAATCCACCAAGTCCATCTTTACATGCATCTATGCATACAATGAAGTCTTCATTTCGGTCTGCAATCCCTATTATTGGAGAACTTGTTAACAATTGTTTCAAGTGTTGGAAACTATTTTCACAATCCAATGTCCACTGAAACTTTACACCCTTCTTTTGCAAGGAAGTGATTGGGTGTGCAATATTTGATAATCCTTCAATAAATCTCCTATAGAATCTTGCAAGGACCATAAATGATCTGACCTCTGTCACATTATTTGGTGCTAACCATTCTCTAATGGCTTTTATCTTCTCAGGATCCACTTCTATTCCATCCTTTGAAATGATATGTCCCAAATAATGAATTTGCTTCTGATAAAATGAACACTTGCTCAATTTGGCATACAACTAATGCTCCCTTAATAATTGCAACACCATCGTCAAATGATGCTCATGCTCTTCTTCTGACTTGGAATATATAAGAATGTCATCCAAAAAGACAATGACAAACTTGTCTAAATATTCTCAGAAAACACCATTCATTAAGCACATGAAAGTAGCTGGTGCATTTGACAACCCAAATGGCACCACTGTGAACTCATGATGACCATACCCTTTCCTGAAGGAGGTCTTGCTGATATCTTTCTCTTTAATCCTTACCTAATGGTATCCTGACCTGAGATCTATCTTGGAAAATATCTTTGCATCCTTCAATTGATCAAAGAGATTGTCAATCCTTGGCACAGGATACTTGTTCTTTACAGTCACTTTATTCAACTATCTGAAATCAATGCACAATCTTAATGTCCCATCTTTCTTCTTCACGAACAAGACTAGGGCACCCCAAGGTGACACACTTGAGAGTATATACCCTTTCTTCAAAAGTTTTTCAAGTTGCATTTGCAACTCCTTCAGCTCTGGTGTAATCATTCTATAAGGAGTCTTTGACATTGGAGCTGCTCCAAGAATTAAATTTATAGAGAAATCAATATCCCTCTTTGGGGGTAGTCCTGGTACCTCCTTGAACACATCTTCAAACTCTTTTAGGACTGCATGATCTTCCAAATTTGTCACCTTATCTTTAGGTGTCTCTTCCATATGAGCTACAAATATTTGAAACCCTTTTCTATAACATTTCTTCAACTACGATGTTGAAACTTCTCTGATGGTTACTGCCCTGGGAATTCCCTACACTTTCCTTAGGCTCCCTTCCTCATACAAGAAAGTAAATGCCTTGTTATGGCAGTCTAAGATAACATGATGTTGATCAAACCAATCCATCCCAATTAGACAGTCATAGGAACCTGAAGGCAAGATGTTCAAATGTTCCCTAGTGTTCAATCCATTCATGTCCATAAGACATGACTTAACCATATCATTAACTTTTCTTTTGGATCCGGTAGCCAACTTCACCAACCAAGATTTTCCATGCTTGCTTCATGGAAAATGCAAACTTTCCACCATCTTAGGATCTATATAACTATGACTATCTTCTGAATCAATTAAAATAGAAATGGTTTGGTTGTTGATCATACCTTCCACTTCAATAATATGTTATTGATACTCTGCTTTCTTTTTATCCAGGTCTGCATAGATCTTTGGTAAAAATTTTCCCATGTCCTCCACTGTTTCAGCTTGTTGTACATTGTGAACAATCCTCACTTTTTCACCTCTGTGAGGAAAATCTCTGAACATATGATCTCCTTTACAACCCCAACATTGAATAGGTGGTTTCCTTAGCCTTTGACCCCGTGTCTCAATTGTTATGGGTTCTCTAGAAGTTGTTTGTCCCTAAGTATTATTTATGAAGAATGGTGGTTTAATTCCCTTCTTCCTATGATCCATATTGAATTTATTTTTGTCTTTCCAAGATTTTTGGAAAGTTGGCCTTGATTTTTGTTGATCATATAGGCATTTATCTCACCTTATGGTCTACTCCAATGTCTTGGGATCATCATACTGTATTTTGTCACTGATGAATGATGGAAATCCACTCAAATACCTCTGAATCTTAACTGTCTCATCCTTGATGAAAGAGACATACTTCAACAGTTCTAAAAACCTTCTCTCATATTCATCTATGGTCATACACCCAAGCTTGAGTTTAAAGAACTATTTCATTTTCTTATCATAGTATCTCTTATTCAAGTATTTCTTCTCAAAATACTTCTTGAATTCCCTCCAAGTAACACTCTTCTCTTTAATGTGTTGCACCTGCACAAGCTGATCCCACCACATGGATGCCTTTCCCTTGAGTTAATAGATGGAAATTCTTCCTTATACATGAGAAGAATAATTCTGCAATTGAAAATACGTTCTCATTCCCAACAACCATGTCTCTGCATCTTCATCCTTCTTTTTCTCACCATAAAATGTGGAGGTTTGATTTTGTTCATTTCTCCTCGTAGCTCATCCACCCCAAACCTCTTATGCTTTCTGATAGGGGATGGACTTGAGCTACTATGTGTTATCTTATGGGAATTCCTTGGGGAGTGATAATGATGTCTTCTAACACTTCTTTCTCTTCTTTTATCATTAGGAGGCATGTGACTTCCTGATTTCCTTGAGCGAGTCTCCTTATCCAATTTATTTTTTATTATGTTCAAGCTCTGCATTAACTTCACATTGAAGTCATCATGCTTCTCCTTGGCTCTCATAAGCCTTCCATTATCATATTTATGGCTTTGTACATCCTTCTTCAAATTTTTAATGGTCTCAACCATATTCCTGATTTCATCCCTTCCTTCTCCATGTCCATTGGATTTTGTTCCTTCAATGCCCAAATGGACATCCATTCCTCTAATCTCATATTCATGTCTGAAAGTTCCCTGTGAATATTCCATTCCTATGGAATATATGATGACTCATATATGATATAGTTTTCATTAACTCTGTAAAATGTGCAACCAACAAAACTTTGTCAGGCTAACTGTTTCAACAATTTCATGAAAATATGAACCATTCTCGTTCAATAATATATCATAATTATTTCTTATGGTTTCCCAAAAAATTGAATACCCGGATAAATTTTTTGGGTGAATAATTATATTCTTCTGTCTGCGACCTTTCCAACACGTGCTCCCATGCTCAATTCTAAGTCTTGAGTAGAAAGTTAGGGTTATTTGAAAATTGCCAATTAATTTTTCTGTTCATTCTTTAACTAGGCACAACTCTGCGTTGTAATTATGCATTTTCGCACCTACTCCATTGGAATTTTTGTAGGAGCTCAATTATTTTTCTTCATATACATATTATGGACATTCTATCCAAGTTTCACCTTTTGTGGGTTCTTGGCTGCTAGTTACAGCCTGCTGAAGTTCTAGGCCAATTTGTGTTTTTGGTCTAGAATGCTACAGGTACATTCTTTTCCATATTAAACACTTTTAACATGCCCAGAAATTTAATTGAGATCTAGGAATTTCTTCTATGGTTCAATATCTTTCCATTGACTTCTCTTGAGCCTCAATCGGATTCTGGAGAAGAAATTTATGGCTCTTTAAAGCTTGTTGGGTCTTAAAATTTACCCTCCATTGTTTGTGCTGTAACTTTCTCATAAAATCTTTGTTTGATGAACGGTTTAAACCATTAGAAAGATATCTTTGAGCTATTTTATTTGAGATATAGAGATAGAGTGTACCTTGGTACATATTTTTCTTGTGGTTTTTGAGTACCTAAAAACATTGTTAAGGGCCTCAAAAACGCGTTGCAAAATGATGACGTTCAAACAATATAAAATATCACAGAAATTTGTCAATTTTCCACTGTTGTTCACCATACAAATGAATTATCATGCACAAATTTCAACCTGTACACCCATATTTACCATGCATAGAAACACCACATGTAAATTCATTCTCTGCGCACCTATAACCATTGTGTATCACTTCTCTTTCACACCAATAACTAGCGCGCACTACTTTTGTGTCATGCGCCAATATCCACCATGCACAGTTTTGGTTCTTGCACATTTCACTCTACGTGCTACACCATGCCAAATTTTAGTAGGCCCCCACCATGCACCAATACTCTGCGTGCAACATTAACTATAATGTTGTGCGGCAACATATACCCACATTGCACGTGCACTAGCCAACTCCTTTGTGCTCTGCCAATACTGCACACACAACGTGTGCCATTATTATGTGTGTGCACAGTGCGTACACCTTAATATGTGTATGCACACCGTGCAATGCTAAATTAAACACATGCACTCGCACACCAACATATTTCCGTGTGGCGCTAGATTTTAGCGCGTGCACCAGGAGACCAACATTTTTCCGCGCGGCGCCAAATTTTAACGTGCACACCCGCACACCAACATTTTCCGCGCGACGCCAAAATTTAGTGTGTGCACCTATACACCAACATTTTTTCACATGACACCAAAATTTAGCATGCGCACCAGTAGGCCAATATTTTTCCATGCGGTGCCAAATTTACCGTGAGCATCAACACAACAATATTTTCGGCGCATCATGCATTTTTAGTGTGCCCTTCTGAGCACATTCATTTTTGTGCGCATCAATTCCTCATGAATTCCACTACAGGAATTGGATCTTTTGTCTTAAATTTTTCACAAATTTACCATAGACATTCTGTAACTATGAAATTTGTTCAATTTCACCCTGATAACAGCAGTTCAACTTATGAAACAACAAATTGATGCAGTTGACATTTATGGAATGGATTTTTTTCCCAAATTCAAGTCACGAAATGAGAATTTTAATTACTAATATCACTCCAACTATCATGGCCTTACCGTAACTTAAAATTTGACCAATTCCAGGTTTGAATTTGCTAGAATAGATATTAACTCAAGAATATCTCACCACTTGCTCGAATTTCTCGATTTTCCCACGAATTTAACAACAGAAATTGGGGATTTTTCCCAATTCCTCCCAATTGTTGTTAGTTTTTACCATGGACACTCTACAAACTGAAATTTGGCCATTTGAAAATCAATCCTATGTGATATTTCACTTCAACTCAACTTTCTCAGCCCATCCAGGCTTAGTGTTGAAAATTGAATCTTTGATACAATATTGTAACATCCCCGGCCACCCACGTCGGGGCATGCTACTCCACAAAACACTTTTATTCTCTCTGCAGAACATACTATAACATACACAGCTTCCAATTGAGCTATGCCACATATATTTTTCGAACTGCATGCAATTAAAAAATATACAGAGAGAACTCTTGTGGAAATTTGTATATATAACATAAACAAACAAATAAGTACTGTAAATACATAGATTCATACGGAAATGACAATAAACATATACATGGAACATATGTAGGTAATACCCATAAATATAAACATAGTTATAAACCATGCACAAGATAAACCCATAAAAATAAACACGTAAATAATAATGCAAGATGTAAATTTATCACACAATTGATACTTATCTTTGTAAGAATATCACCAACTCCCTGCAAACCTTCTACAAACCTCCCAGCCTTAGACCACACTTGTCATCACTCTCAGTAGTGAGTCACCCCCGAGCTGGGACTAAACTCCACCTGGGTAAAGGGATTCCTAACCAGGCTAATGGTTCATAGACAACATGAAAGACTATGTCACATGTGCCAACTCAAACTAACAACCTACAATCCCTCATTCCCCACATTCCTGTCCCACCCCAGGAAGTGTTCCCCTTCTCTAATCAACAGTCCTTCGGCTGCCCCACTTCCTTTCTGAGCTTCAACAATAGGTCGGACATGAAGTATCAGAGCCTTGTAGTTGCAATTTAGCACCTTCAAGAAATTAATTCCTAGCAAGCCTCTCACCTAGAGATAAATTTATCATGGTCCTGACAACTCGCCTCTTGAATATCCCATGGGCCTTACAACCCGCTTCTTCATTCCATCTCCCAAGCTAACTAACTACACAATCAAGTATGGCTATGGATACAAGTTCAGGTACAGTGACATGAAGGTACGAAGGATAGCTCAATGAGTGTGTGAATGCTCATGGATGATTAACTGGATGAATGAATGATGGATGGAATGATCGGAAATGAACTAAGTCTAAGCGATATGTATGCATGTCCCCAACTTGACATTTGTCATGTTGGGAGCTACTTTGGCCCACATGCCCCCATCTTTAGAACTTAGGATAAAATAATTATCCATACTTTATACTTTAAGAAATATTAATATGATATTCCTTTTTGGCTTAAGCTCCCTAACTTAGCCCCTTTTCCTTAAATTTTATCACCCACCCTTTCCCTAACTAGTGGATTTTAGTCCCCCATACTCTTTTATCGTGGTCGGTCTACAAGAAATGATGTATTTTATATTAATGACGAGACATATACAAAAATAGGTTCATTGGCCTTTAGAATCTAGGCTCTCTAGCCTAATACAGACATAAGCCTCCTAGCTTATAATAACTGGATCACTAGCCTATAAAACACAACATATACATAAGGGCTCCTTGGCCTCAAAATCACGCGCACTTAAGTTTTTGCGTGCGGTATCCAAGAATGTGCACACTTCATCATTTTACTACACAGTGCATGTGTGCACTATACCATAGAAAGTGCATACAAAATGATATCAAAAAACTCACCAGCTTAAGTACTTTTGCATTTACATTTACAATTGGGTTCGACCTAGGGATATTACATCTAAACCCATGTAGGACTGCAAATTCCTCTAAACTGGGTTTGTTTTCCTTTTCTAACAGAATAGTTACCTAAACATCATAAACTTGGCAACCTTTGTTCATACATTTCTTAAACTGCATGGCTGATATCTCCCTAACTGAAACTGGTTTTTTGATCCCTTGTATCATCCTACCTCTGTTGTTTTTGTCTATGTAAATAAATGAATTTTCGTAATAGTTTAATATTAATTTATGTTTGTATAACTAGTCCATCCCAATGATTATATCATAGGATCCCATAGGTAAAATGTTCAGATCTAACTTTGTATTTTGACCGTCTATGCTGAGTTCACATTCAGGAATAAAATCTTTTACCTTTCTCTTGGTCTATGTTGCTAACTGTACTAACCAAGACTTACCATGCTTTACTTTCTTGAGCTTATTTGATTCAACTAAACCAAGAGTAACATAACTCAGACTAGATTCTAGGTCAATTAATATGGAAATGCGGTTATCATGAATTTTACCTTCAACCTCCACGGTAGTGGATTGATGATCATCTTTCCTTCCATCCCCAACTGCATTAATTATGTGCACTCTTTTTCCCATATCTCCTACTATCGAAGCCCGAAGTTCTTGTCGTGAAAATTAAGCGTGGACAATTTCTCCTCAAGTGAGGTTCTCCACACTCCTAACCCTTCAATGGTTCTCTGGGGTTTTCCACAACTTTCTTGACTCCCAGGTTAACTGGCCTGCCTCCCCCTTGAGCGCTCTGGGTGTTTGAATGATATTCCTTCTTTTAGAAACATTTTTCCATATTACAGAAAGGGGTTGGTTGGAACCCTTTCTTTCACTAATTCGTTATGTCATGTTTCTTATCCTTCCATGCCTGGGAAATTTCAAACCTCTGTTTGTACTGATCATAGCACATCTGAGCCTTTCTAAACAATTCATTTAAACTCTTGGGATTGTCAAATTCAATTTTTTGTGTGTACAACTGTGGTAGACAACTTAAGAATCGTTGTATCTTTACTTTGTCTTCCTTGATGTATGGTAAAAATATCAATAGTTCTAGAAATTTATTTATCAGATAGTCCATGGTCATTTGTCCAAGTCTTAGCTCATAGAATTCCATAGTTTTTCTTCGTAATATATTTCTGACAAATATTTCTTCTTGAAATATTTCTTAAAATCTGACCATTCCATTTGTTTCTCTTTCAATCCCTTAGCCAATTTTAGGTCTTTCCACCATATACTTTATTTTCCCTTCAAGTTGTAAATGTCCATTTTGACTTTCATATTACTAGAGTAATTGTAAATATGGAATTATTTATTTATATCTAGTAGCCATGCTTCAGTCTCTTCACCCTTCCTTGATTGTCCATCAAAGGTGGACGGTTTTATTTTCTTGAATTCACCTTCCATATGATCTACTTTTTTTCTTTTTCTTCCCGTAGTTCTTTTGTTTCCTTTCGTGTCTGTGTCTTAAGAAGAACTATTATCATTTTTTGTTTCATGACCAGAGTTTTTAGAGGACCTTTTGTTGAATTCTTCCTCCTTGCCATTGTTATTTGGACTCCTCTTGGTTACTATACTGCATAGCAACATTTCATTTATTTCTAACAGGTCTTCCTGTGCCTTTTTCATCTTTTCATTATCTGCTTTAACACTTGTAATTCCATGATGAGATTTTTCATTGCTTCCAAAACCTTGGTGGTTGAAGTTCCTTCGCTATTATGCCCTGTTTCTTTAGGAAGTCCTTTATTTGGATTCTCTTCAGGTATGATTTCTTCTTCATTCTGTGCTGACATTATCACAATAGAACAACAATTTTTCTGTTTGTAACAATAAACATATTTTTTAGTTTTTCTTCAATAGAAATAAAAGAATTAAATTAATTTTGCCTTGCCCTGAGGTCCAAGTGTTGTAACCTTTAGCTCTGATACCAAATGTAATGTACCCCAAATTTCCCAAATAAAAAAAGAAAAATTGTTAGGGGATATTAAAGTTCCTTGACTCTCCAACATTGAGTGCGACACAAAGATAATCCAATTAAATATATATTTATTCTTTTATCGCATGCATAGAAAATTTACCATCGTTATTGGATTGGAATCATACAATTATTTTTTATGGAATAAAATCATGACCAAGACTATCATGGCCATTAGAATAACCACCATGTCTATGTCAAGACATGCTATCCATATTACATTGCGTCATAGACTATCATTAATCATATATTGTCTAATTCTACATAACTCTCCTAGCTCCGATAAACAATATAAACTATAACTATAGACTTTCATATAGACTATCCACAACAATAAAACTAACCATAACAATATATATCATTTATCATATAGGCTATCATATGGATAGAATAACAATAAAACTATACATAACAACACATATATTGTTTAACATATAGGCTATTGTATGGATACCATAACGACATTTTTCGTAAACCTACCTGACTAGGAACATAGCTCAACAATAAAGGGGTTTGAACCAAACGAAACCCATGGGATTCCTTCCTAACCCCTTTTCCCTTCTTTAACACGGTTTTCAGGCACTAGCCCTCTTTCTTCATCCCTCAATTGCATGTGACCACGGGCTGTGAGGCGGTGCTATCGGATAGGTGCTTATCTAGACCCTTGAGAGCTTCGGTGTAACATACCCAGCCAGCCACAAGCTGGGCTACGTCACTTTAACAGGCTGCAACATACCTAACCACCAGCAAGTGGGGCACGCTACAGTCCCAAGACTCATTTCACAGTGACTTATCTCAATTAAAATCACTTCTAAGTTAATCAAGAGGCATGAATATCACATGAATTAATCAAGATCCATGTCACAGCATAAAAGAGATAATCAATGTGCCATGCACAAAAAATATCCAGCAGACAGGCACACTAAAAATACATATCTCAGAGATAATTAAATACACAGCGAAAATAAAAATTACATGGAAAACACAAAGAGCACTTATCTTTGCAAGTAAACATTCACCAACTAGTTGTAGACCAAGGAAGTTCCTCCCAACCATAGACATTGATGTTCATTTACTTTCAACAATAGGTCACCCCTGAGCCAGGGCTATGAATCCACAAGTACGGGTCCTAGGCCAAGTCTAATACATAGCAGTTGGATAAGTAGCTCTTAGGTTTCCCAACCTCACAACAAATCCTACTTTCCATCTCTCTTTCCCCCTCAAAATGCATAACCCCAAGAAATGAACACCTTTCTCTACTATGCAGTCCCTGAGGTTGTTCCATTTCTCTCTAGGGATCCAGTGCTACTGGTCAGGTAATCTCCCTATTGGAAACTCCAAGTATTCTTAGTTGTGGACAGTTCTATCCGAACTGCCATAAATCTCATACTAACATACCTTTCATCACTCAATCTATCACATTCCTTTCAACACTCACAACAATCCAAGGTAAACCAAATCTATTCTACCCATTCTTCACAACCCAATAGAATGGACCCCCTTCTCTATCACGCAGTTCCTAAGGATTTCCATCTCCTTCCAGGGCTCTAGTGCTTATGATCAAGAATCTCCATGATGGAGCTCTCAGAACTCATAGCTGTGGACAATTCTATCTAAACTACCATTAAAATCATGCACATAGGCATCCATTCCCTTCTGGAATGATCAATAATTATTACATCCATTCATCAATGGCTCTCCTCTTCCTACTATTCGTTTCCATGCTCAACCCAAGAGCATATGAACTAGCAACATTGAGTGAAGAGGAAAGAACAACAAGAGAACAAGGGGAAGAAGATGAAACAGGGGAAGAATGATCCCCTAACTTCACCCCAAGCCACCCTCACACAACCATTCATATCCATACTCATACCAAGAGCATATGAATGCAACAAGAGTGAGGGTCCCAAAAATAAAGAGTGGGAAAGGTGTTACAATGAATGAATAAGAACGAGTGAAGCACCACCCAAACCAAAGATGGGTTTATATAATTATGTGGAAATCAGGAACCACATTGCCTCCCCCAAGAAGATCATGTAACCCCTCTTCTCCATAAAATCAATTATGGGTAAAATAAAATAATAATAATAATAATAAGAGACTTAGCCCCTCAAGCCCCCTCTCTCATGGCATTATATCCCCCTATCTCTTTTGTCCTTGTCCTTCTTGCAACCAGTGATGTATTTTATAAATTATATGAAGTATTACATTTCCTAGGCACTTTGGCCCCTTTTCAACATTACCAGCTCACCAACCTAAGTCATATTTACATAATACATTATAGTTCATAAGGCTTAGAACTAGGATGTTACATTCGGTGCTATGGAACTTCTGCTTCAGAAGCTCTTTCTACTTCATGCCTTATTTCTCCCGAACACCAAATTGGCGAACTTCGCGAAGTGGGGTGGATCAACGGTCCACGACTTCCTCAACAACCAATATTTGGGATTTATTATGAAACTCTGGGCTTTGGAAGTTCTGGGATGTCCATACTCTCCAACCTTTCGGAGTGCCCAGTCTCGAGACTATGGTATCGGTTACCACATACCTTCTCTCAATCAATGAGCGATATTAACTACGGCCTCCAAGATTTCTTGACTCAACGCAACTGCAACACAATTCCTCTAGAGTACTAAGTCTTTGAACCTTGGGATCAGGTGCCATGCATCCACTGGTGCTACAAGGGAAAAAATCTCTATGGCCAAGGGTAAACCACAATAGACAGGTATGATTGCAGAAATCAACTCAATTCCATTATATGCTATATAAACTAATGTGAAAGATAATAAAGAGGCCTACCTCAATCCAACGTTCGATGATGTTACACTGTTGAGCATTTCGACCCAAATCTTTTACCTGCAACAAGTTCTTAACAAACAAGCAGAGCAAGTACATAGTGATAATATAAAGGGGTTAACACATTAAATATCACAATCCATTAATAAACATTACAAACATGCCCATGGATAACAATCATATATTTGCATGATACCAATAGGATGGGAAAGGAGTATTTCTATTAATAATTGATCAGCAGAAGTGACAACATTACAGACTTCCGTGTCGACATGGTTCGAAACCTAGAAACCAAGTTCCTTCCAACTGGGTCTCCTCCACTTCAATCCTCCACCAAAGGTAAGCTCATAGGAGAGAGGCAATGAGTTTCTCTCAAAAAGAGGGAAAGATATTGGGGGTTGAACACTGTTTTTCAGACTTGAGGGACAAAAGGATGCAGACTCAATATGAAGTAATTTCTCCAGAGTAACTTTTCTCTCAAAGTTGAATGCTTTATCCTCTTTTCCATAGCTCGGAATTGTTCTTTATAGTCTTTAAAATGAAACTGAAGTGCCGAGTTGGAACGTTTCTAGTATGTGGAATGCCAAGGATCAAACATATCATGTCATGACATGGAAACCCGACTCAATTTTTGTATTTTCTGTCACAAATCTAGATGTGCGTGGGTTGTAGTGGAGAATCGTGTGTATACGCATGTTGTATAGCATATAGGGTGTGTATATGTGGGAAAATGTATATTTTTGGCTCTGGATTCATCAAAAAGGGATGACAAGTCTACATAGGGGAATGGAAAAAGGCCCTCTGTGCAAGATAGCAATGGTGAGGAAAATATTTCTATAAGAGATGCCCCATAATGTGTGAGATGAGAGGAGTATCTCCTATGGTAGAAATACATTATAAATAACCCAGGAGGGTACTGATAGAGAACCAAATGGATGAACTCGATTGCTCATTACATTATGTTCTATCTTTTCATACATGTCTGCCAAAAATACAATGTAGATCCATGTGGAAAATATACCAAATAAGTGTTTGTGTTCATGAATAGGCAAATACAAATTTGGTTATATGCCAAAATTATTCATAGTCATGAACAAGGCCTAGTGAAACTAGTCTCAAAATCAATATGAAGATATGTGTATACGATGGAGTACAATCTGATCTCCCATGATCACTGAGGTCAAATAGGAGCTGGTCTAATTAAAGGGAAGTAACAACTCAGGAAAGTTGTGGCCACGTAGTGATGTCTTCAAGTCTTCTACACTATCTGCCAAGGGTGCAAGTCTACATCGTGCAAATAAAGGAGTTGAGGTTGAACACAATAAGACAACATTTTATTACTGGTCATTGAGGTATACCGTTAAAAATGTGAGACAACCTACCAATAATGAAATTAGGTATCAAGGCATCAATTACATTCCTACAAGTGTGAATAAAGGAGTCGGTGTCAAACACTTGAGAAATCCATTGATCAGAAGACACTGATGTATTCCCATCTTTCAATGGAGAGAGATTGCCACTAATGAATGTAAGCCTCAACGTACTCATAAAACTCTAGGTCCCATATCCAAAATAAATGAGCTAAAGTCGATGTAAAGATACTCGCTGAAAGGAGAGCATTAAGGCATCTCTCATCATTCAGCACAAGGAACAAAGAAGGAGCTTCATGATTTGGTGGAGATCGAACGAATAACATGTTCACAAACCAACGACCCTATGCATCTTTTGTGTATACCAAATGCAAGCGGTATATGAAAAATACCCTCTAAATAGTAGCCAATGATGAAAATTGTTGACAAAGGAAAGGAAACCACCAATAAGGCTAATGGCATCCAAGACACTGCATGAATCCCAAAGTGTGAATAGATGTCTTTTCATCAAACACAAGGGAAGCCACCTAGTCAATGACCAATTATGAAATGTTGATTGTTGGGTTCAAGATGACCTACCAATGATGAAAGTAGGGTCGGGGTGCATGATAAGACTATAGTATCATGTGATTCTAAGACAAACTGAGGGTATGGCCAACATGCAAAGTCAATATTTCTGAGGAGTGGCCGACACAGGTTGATAGACTTCCTTTGAACAAGAGCATGAGACATATGGTGGACTTCAGCAGCATAGACTCAATGATGTGACTATTAGATGGAGGAGGAATCAATAACACTCTCTATAGGGACTGGAAGAGTAACCAGTCGATAGAGAAAACTCTGTAATGAGATCATCTTCCTAAGGCCATGCTGAACCCCAAAATTATGATGACACAAGGATTGAATAATTTTGTGCTCTGATGAAAGGCGACACGACTGTTGCTTATTATAATATAGTACTCCCTTCCTGCCTATATTTTTTTGGTTTTTTCATAACAAATGAATGCTATGATACAAAGGAGGAAACAAGTGTCGCAAATAAGAAAAACTAGTTCCAATAGTGGAACATACCTATTCTTAATGAAAGGAAATGTATGCAGGAGATGGAAACTCAGGGTGTGTTATAACCCTAAATTACACTAGACATGCATACATGGCATCAAGCCATCTAACTTGCTATATTTTCCAAGCCATCACTGAACAAGCTCTTCTAAAAACCATTTTTTTGAAGGTGTATGTGCCCTACACCAATATTGCTCATGTACACATGCTTGTTGCACCACTACAACCCGCGTACACTCACAAAATATAGAGAAAAATGAAAACTGCAATGGGATACGGGTTTCTGGTTAATTACTTAACCATTTGACTGCCCATAGCCAATCACCCTAACTGTTACTATCTCCTTTGGCCTATAAAAGAAGGTGTTGGGGTCCCATTTCAAGAAGAATCACAAGACCATAGAAACTCTGCCCATTTCCGTATTCACCCTTTGCCCCAATATTCGGCAACCACATTGTGAGTTTGAGCCATAATTCCCTTTTCCTCCATTGCAAGCCCTTTCCATTTCCCTAGAGAGAACTGAAGAGGATAAGGAGACATGGAAACAGTTGGTGCATTGTAAAGAGGAGCCCATAAATGAGTTCAAGGAGCAGTGTCGGTCTCATATTGTAAGTGAATTTTGTGATATTAATATAAAGAAGTACTTTTTCCATCCCACCAAATGGCATCTTAAATTATGATTTGTTTACATTTCTTGTCTATGATGTCTAACCCATTAATTCATATATAGAATTCATGCTTGTAGTTTCTTGTTTGTCTTTTGGTGAATGCATGTTAGCCTTGGGAGGAGACTTGTAGTCAGGAAACAACTAAGCGTAAAGGGATCAACACTGGATGTGGAGTTTAAGGTATGCCTACCGTATCCCTATACTTTGTCTTTTATGTATGATTCTGGGGTAATGTCAAGATAGTTGATAAGAAGTAGGAGACTTTAGACGGTTATCTCTACCTACACTTTAGAACCCTAGTGTAGTCCGTAGGGGGTTTTCCCACTTACATCACGGTGATGTTCCCTCCAGGGTATAGGGTGTCAAATTGCGAAGGATATAAACAAGGATTTTCTTGGTTGAGGACGCAAAAATTGTTTAGGCAATGATTTGTAACGCAAAGTGAGAACCAGCTAAAGGCTCAATACTGCAAGCGAGGGCATGAGATGCAATCACAACTTAACACCAAAAAATATCGTTTTTTATGTCATTTAGTCTACTTGGTGTGAAAAAGGGGTAAACTTGTGCCAAATAGACATCTTTTCAAATCCAATTTACGAGTGTGAAAAAGATAAGTTCACTCAGAAATATTTTCTAGTTTTGATAATGAGTCGGAAAAGAGCTTAACTAAGACTCATAACCTTTCAAATCCAATTTAGCGAGTGTGAAAGGGAAAAATCACTCTGAAATCTTTTCGATTTTTATATGATTCTGAAAAGAGATTAACGAAGACTCACAGCCTTTCAAGTCCAATTTAACGAGTGTGAAAGGGACAAATCACTCGACAATCTTTTCTCTTTTTGAATGAGTCGAAAAATATCTAAACGCGGACTAGGGGATGTTGTTCTAAGAAGCATATAATGGGGGAGGCCAAGGCTCCCATGTAGGACTTATGTGGAATGTCATTATATTACGAAGAACCGACACAAGCTTGGGAAAACCCAAATCTCTCCAAGTTGAGGAGGACAAAGTGATAACGGAGGTTATTGTCTTCATGTTATATTGAATAATGTCTCTTCCTAGGAAAGACATAGGCGGAGGCATTGGATACCACATAATACCATCCCAATCAAAAGAAACCTCATCAATACTTGGAGGGAGAGAACTCGGGAAGAGTAAAACTCTCTATTGTTCAGAAGGTGAAGTAATAGAAATGCTAAGGACATGGCATAGGAGGTATAAAACTAGAACCAGAAGAGTAGGATTGACCAAAATTTCACTGGTGTGACCACTTCCTTAGGCTTTTCACTCTTCAAGAGAAGAGTGGGGTTGATCGAATATTGCATCAATACGACCACTTCTTCAACCATTGATTGAATAGGATGCGAGACAACAAGAGGTGCATTACCCCAAAAAATAGAAACATTGTCAATCGAAGATTGCATCAACATGACCATTGGTTGAAAAATATGTGAGACAGCAAGGTCAAGAGATGCGTCACCCCCAAAAATAGGAGAGGTTTCGGTCAAAGATTGCATCGACATGACCACAGGTTGAACGGGATGTGAGACAACAAGGTCGAAGGATGCATCAAACCCTTAAGAGAAAGGGGTGTCAGCTAAAGATTGCATCGGCATGACTGTTGTATCAACCAAAAAAGGAATGGAGTGTTGTGAAACCATAGATGCCTCAGAACCTGAAGGGCCCTTAGGTGAGACCCATGTTTCTGCTATCCAAGTAGTAACAGGACACAAACGAGTAAGGTGACTTCCTTCACGAGTCTTGCAAAGGAATCTAGGCTTACATATGAGATGTCTAGTCTTCTCAATCATATGACTGCCCCCAGCATAACTTGCAGTGGCTGGTGACATGCTCCTAGCATGACTTGTAGAGGCTAGTAGAAAATTTCTGACATGACTAGCAGAGGTCTGTTATGGATCCCCAACATGACTAGCAGAGGTTAGTGATGGATGTGTAGTGTGACTGTAGTGACCATACATGTAGCCCATCATGACTTGCAATGCCTGGCTGTAGGTCTTCAACATGACTCGTAGAGGTTGTCGACCCGTATCCAACATGACTAGCAGAGGTTCGTGATATAATGCCAGTATGACACGTAGTGACTGGACTTGTGCCCCCAGCATGACTTGCAACAAATGGTTGCAGGTCTTCAACATGACTCCCAAAGGTTGTCGACCGATCTCCAACATGGCTAGCAGAGGTTGGTGATATAACACTAGTACGAAACGCAATGACTAGACTTGTGGCAGTGGTGAATTGCGGCATTTGAGACCAAATTCCAAGAAAGGATAAGTGGACAGAGTGTAACAAGTAGAATTATTTCTTAATTGGGCACTTACTTCTTGCATAATGGATTCTTAGGAAGGAATATTCCAACCTCCTACCGTAAGAGGTGTTTGAAGGATATGACTCCCACAAAACGAAGAGGGATAAGAAGGAGGCATCATGCCTGTAGACCCAAAAATTGTATTCGCATAAGGGGGAGAGATAGAGGATGGAAAGTGTGAAGACATATTAGACATACCATGAGAAAAATGATCAGAGACCCAAGGCATTGACTGAGTACCATAATTTTGCATATCATTATAAAAAAAGGATGGATTTTCTCCCATGTACATCATGGGCGGGGTAGAAGTAAACGACGAAGTAAAAGGAACTCCACTATCCATGATAAAAAAGACTCAGTAAAAAATTTTATGGTCAACTAATAATCAAAGAGCATACCAAAAAGTCAAATGGTCAATATTCATGCAAACGGGCTTAAGTGGCTAAGTGGCCTCCTTCGCTAAAGAAGGTATGCCTCTTCCAAGAGGGACCTACGACTCCCCGCTAAATTTTGGAGGTAACAAAATCAGTTATAGGGGCCCTCGTGGGATTAACAACCAGTTGGTCAGATCCCCCCGGAGAGGTAATCTTCCATACAGGATATGTATTGTCCGACCCCTATCTGACCTAGGGTACAAGCAAAATAACCCCTGCAAGTAACCTATGAGATACCTAAGTCAAGCAACTAATAAACCACTGTATAACTAATGCATAGGCGAGCAGTCGTAAGTCTGGATCACCGTATGGGAAAGGTAGCAAAGCCCAAAACCTTGAAAGCACCGCCTCTCACAGAGGTATGGGTACTAGAAATATCCCCAAATACGAATAAATCCACAGAAATATCTCTGACGCTAGGTGAGTATCCAGGGGTTATACCTTCAACTAACTTCTCGTGACCTCGTGATTAAATCCAGTGTGAGTGGAGCCTCCTGATCTTACCAATTATACAATGGAATTCTCAACTCCCTATCTCAGACACATATGTTGATTTAATTGCCTTGGAGAAGTTTACTCACAAAATCTTATTCCAAGGCACTAAATTCTAAACTAGTTTGTGTACCCTAAAAATAAAATCGTGACTAATCAATTTTAGTTTAAAGCGTAAATTTTATTGGTCATGATTACTCAAAAGGGAATGGAAGTGAAACTCATGATGTTATAAATCTGTAAGAAAACAAATATGAATATAATGCAAAGTCTATCTTTAACTTTTTCAATGAGTGATATGCTAATAAAAATTGTGAAATTTTCAATTTCAACTCTGCATTTTAGAAGTAAAATGCAATCTTTCACTAAATGCACTAATCTAATGATAAAGATTCAAAGACAAAAATGCCAACCAATGCAAAATGCCAATTTTTTTTTATTTTCAATATATTAAAGAGAAAATGCATGGACAGAAAATAAACCTGATATATAAATCATACTGTGTATAAAAGCAATAACTCAAGAAGAATACCAAGAAGCCAAGCAAACAGTCCAGGGTTCAAGAAAAAACCAAAAATGAAAAACAAAGAGAAAGACTATGCCCAAAAATTCAACTCCAAACAAGTTTCCTGTCAACCTAGAGAAGCTCAACAAGCACTATAGAGACCTAAGACGGCTCAACAAACATCAAATCCCACCCAGCAATCACTAAACCAAGAAAACAAGCCAGGGAAAGTGGTATATGCGACTTTTCAAGAGAAAAGTGTGTATATACACATCTTGTGGTCAGACAACACACATGTATACGTGACTATCAAGGCAAAAGGAGTGTATAGGCTTTAAACAAGGCCAGGCAAGGGAAAGAATGATGAAAACTCAAACCCAGACTGAACAGCATATGTCAACCAGTAATACGACAAGAAACACAAAGGAAAAAGAGCAATGCAAGAATAAAAAGCACTTGAACCCTTAGAAGAAAGATCTCTCCCTAGTGGAGTCGCCAATTCTATTATAAGGGAAAGACTCTCTATGGCCAAGGGTAAACCACAATAGATAGGTATGACTACAGAAAACAACACAATTCCATTATATGCTATATAAACTAATGTGCAACATAATAAAGAGGCCTACCTCGATCCAACTTTCGATGATGTTACACTATTGAGCACTTCGACCCAAATCTTTATACCTACAACAAGTTCTTAAAAAACAAGTAGAGAAAGTACATAGTGATAATATAAAGGGGTTATCACATTAAATAGCATAATCCATTAAGAAAAATTACAAACATGCCCATGGATAATAATCATATATTTGCACAATACCAACAAGATAGGAAAGGAGTATTTCTATTAATAATTGATCAACAGAAGTGACAACATTACAGACTTCTATGTCATCACGGTTCGAAACCAAGAAACCAAGTTCCTTCCAACTAGGTATCCACCACTTCAATCCTCCACCAAAGGCAATATCATAGGAGAGAAGCAATGAGGTTCTCTCAAAAATAGGGAAAGAGCTTGGGGGCTGAACACTGTGTTCATACTTGAGGGACAAAAGGATGCAGACTCAATATGAAGTAATTTCTCCAGAGTAACTTTGCTCTCAAAGTTGAATGCTTTCTCCTCTTTTCCATAGCTCGGAATTGTGCGTTTATAGTCCTTAAAATGCAATTGAAGGGTCGATTCAGAATGTTTCCAGTTTGTGGAATGCCAAGGATCAGAAATCTCTTGTCGTGACATGGAAACCCGACTACATTTTTGTATTTTCTGGCACAAATCTCGATGTATGCGGGTTGTAGTGGAGCATCCTGCGTATACACATGTTGCATAGCAGATAGGGCATGTATATGTGGAAAATTTTGTATTTTTGGCTCTGGATTCATCAAAAAGGGATGACAAGTCTGCATAGGGGAATGGAAAAAGGCCCTCTTTGAAAGATAGTAATGGTGAGGCAAATATTTCTATGACAGATGCCCCCTAATGTGTGATATCAGAGGAGTATTTCCAATGGCTGAAATACATTATAAATAACCTAGGAGGGTAGTGGTAGAGAACCATCTGGACGAACTCGATTGCTCATTACATTCTATAATGACTTTACATACATGTCTACCAAGAATACAATGCAGATCCATGTGGAAAATATACCAAATAAGTGTCTGTGGTCATGAATAGGAAAACACAAATGCAGTTATATGCCAAAAGTTGTCATAGTCATGAACAAGGCCCAGTGAAACCAGTCTCAAAATCAATTTGAAGATATTTGTATACCATGGAGTACAATATGATCTCCCATGATCACTGAAGTCAAATAGGAGCTAGTCCAATGAAAGGGAAGCAACAAATCAGGAAAGTTGTGGCCACATAGTGATGTATTCAAGTCTTCTACACTATTTGCCAAGGGTGCAAGTCTACATCATGTAAATAAAGGAGTTGAGTTCAAACACAATGAGACATCGTTTGATTACTGGTCATTGAGGTATACCGTTAACAAATGCGAGACAACCTACCAATAATGAAAGTAGGTATCAAGGCATTGATTACATTCCTACAAGTGTGAAGGAGTCGGTGTCAAACACTTGAGAAATACATTGATCAAGACAAATTTATGTATTCCCATCTATCAATGGTGAGATATCCTACCACTAATGAATGCAAGCCTCAAGGTACTCATAAAAAACTAGTTCCCATATCCAAAACAAATGAGTTGAAGTCGATGGAAAGAGACCCATTGAAAGGAGAGGATTAAAGCATCTCTCATCAGTCAAGACGAGGAACAAAGAAGGAGAATCATGATTTGGTGGAGATCGGACAAAGAACATGTTCACGAACCAATGACCCTATGCATCTCTCACATATACCAAATGCAAGCGGTATACGAAAAAATACCCTCTAAATAACAGCCAATGATGAAAATTGCTGACAAAGGCGAGGAAACCACCAATAAGGCTAATGGAATCCAAGACACTGTATGAATCCCAAAGTGTGAATAGATGTCTTGTTGTGGAACACAAGGGAAACCACCCAGTCAATGAACAATGATGAAATTTCGATTGTTGGGTTCAAGGTGACCTACCAATGATGAAAGTAGGGCCAGGGTGCATGATAATACCATAGTGTCATGTGATTCTGAGACAAATTGAGGGTATGGCCGACATGCAAAGTCAATATTTATGAGGAGTGGGCAACACAGGTTGATATACTTCCTTTGAACAAGAGCATGAGACATATGGTGGACTTCGACAACATAGACTCAATGATGTGACTATTAGATGTAGGAGGCCTCAATAACGTTCTCTATAGGGACTGGAAGAGTAACCGGTCGGTAGAGAAAACTATGTAACGAGATTAGGTTTCTAAGTCCATGCTAAACCCCAAAATTATGATGACACAAGGACTCAGTAATTTTTTTCTCTATTCAAATGCGACACGACTGATGCCAATTATAATATAGTACTCCATTCCCTCCCGTCTTTTTTTTGTTTTTTCATAACAAGTGAATGCTATGATACAAAGGAGGAAACAAGTGTCGCAAGTAAGAAAAACTAATTCCAGTAGTGGAATGTACCTATTCTTAATGAAAGGAAATGCATGTGGGAGATGGACACTCGGGGTGTGTTATAACCCTAAATTTCACCATACATGTATACCTTGCATTAGGCCATCTAACTTGCTATATTTTTCAATCCATCACTAAACAAGCTCTTCTAAAAACCATTGTTTTGAAGGTGTACGCACCTTGCACCACTACTGCCCATCTACACATGCTTTCTGCACCACTACAACCAGCGTACACTCACATAATATCATGAAAAATTAAAATTGCAAAGGGATACGGGTTTTTGGGACGTTACTTAACCATTTCACTACCCATAGCCAGTCACCCCAACCATTTTACTTAACTCTTTGGCCTATAAAAGAAGGTGTTGGGGTCCCATTTCAAGAAGAAGCAAGAGAGAATAGAAACTCTATCTATTTCCGTATTTCCCCTTTGCCCTAATATTTGACAACCACATTGTGAGTTTGAGCCAAAATTCCCTTTTCCTCCATTACAATCCCTTGCCATTTCCCTAGAGAGAACTAAAGAGGAGAAGGAGACGCGGAAGCAGTTGGTGCATTGTGAAGAGGATCCTAGGACTGAGTTCGAGGAGCAGTGTCGGTCTCATATTGTAAGTGACTTTTGTGAGATTAATATAGAGAAGTACTTTTTCCATCCCACCAAATGGCGTCTTAAATTTTTATGATTTGTTTACATTTCTTGTTTATGATGTCTAACCCACTAATCCATATATAGAATTCATTCTTGCAGTTTCTTGTTTATCTTTTGGTGAATTAAGGTCAGCCTTTGGAGGAGACTTGCAGTCAAGAAACAACTAAGTGCAAAGGGATCGACACCGAATGTGGAGTTTAAGGTATGCCTACTAGATTCCTATACTTTTTCTTTTATGTATGATTGTGGGGTAATGTCAGTATAGCTGATAAAAGTAGGAGACTTTAGACGGTTATCTCTGCCTACACTTTATAACCCTGGTGTAGTCCATAGGGGGTTTTCTCTCTTACATCAAGGTGATGTTCCCTCTAGGATATAGGGTGTCAAATTGCAAAGGATATAAACAAGGCTCTGCTTGGTTGAAGATGCAAAAATTGTTTAGGCAACGGTTTATAACGCAAAGAGATAACTGGGTAAAGGCTCAATACTGGAAGCGAGGGGATGAGATGCAATCATAACTTAACACCCAAAAATATCCTTTTTTATGTCATTTAGACTACTTGGTGTGAAAAAGGGGTAGACTTGTGCCAAATAGATGTCTTTTCAAATCCAATTTACGAGTGTGAAAAAGACAAGTTCACATGGAAGTATTTTATATTTTTGATAATGATTCGGAAAAGATATTAACTAAGACTCATGACCTTTCAAATCCAATTTAACGAGTGTGAAAGGGACAAATCACTCGAAAATATTTTTGGTTTTTATACGAGTCATAAAAGAGCTTAACGAAGACTCATGGCCTTTCAAGTCCAATTTAACGAGTGTGAAAGGGACAAATCACTCGACAAACTTTTCTCTTTTTGAACAAGTCAGAAAAGATCTAAATTAGGACTCATGGATGTTGTTCTAAGCAGCATATAATGGAGGAGGCCAAGGCTCCTATGTAGGACTTATGTGGAATGTCAGTATCTTATGAAGAACTGATACAATCTTGGGAAAACCCAAAGCTCTCCAAGTCGAGGAGGACAAAGTGCTAACATAGGTTATCATCTTTGTGTTATATTGGATAATGTCTCTTCCTGGGAAAGACATAGACGGAGGCATTGGATACCCCACAAGACCATCCCAATCAAAGGGAACCTCGTCAATACTTGGAGGGAGAGAACTCGGGAAGAGTAAAACTCTCTCTTGTTCATAATGTGAAGTAATAGAAATGATAAGGACATGGAATAGGAGGTATAGAACTAGAACCAGAAGAGTGGGATCAACCAAAAATTGCATTGGCACGACCTCTTCCTTAGGCTTGTCACTCTTCGAGAGAATAGTCGGGATGATCAAATATTGCATCGATATGACCACTTCTTCAACCATTGGTTGAATAGGATGCAAGACAATAAGAGGCACATTACCCCAAAAACGAGGGTCGTTGTCGGTCGAATATTGCATCGCCACGACCAATGGTTGAACAATATGTGAGACACCAATGTCAAGATATGCATCACCCTTGAACATTGGAGTGGTTTCGGTTGAAGATTGAATCGACATGACCATAGGTTGAACGGAATGTGAGACAACAAGGTCGAAGGATGCATCACCCCCTAAAGGGAAAGGGGTTTCAGCCAAAGATTGCATCGACATGACTGTTGTATCAACCAGAGAAGGAACAGAGTGTTGTGAAACCATAGATGTCTCAGAACCCAAAGGGCCCTTAGGTGAGCCCCAAATTTCTGGTATCCCAGTAGTAACATGACACAAACCAATAAGGTGACTTCCTTCACAAGTCCTACAAAGGAATCTAGGCTTATGTCTGAGACGTCTAGGATTCTCAATCATGTGAATGCCCCCAGCATAACTTGCAGTGGTTGGTTACACGCTCCTAGAATGACTTGTAGAGGCCAGTAGAAAATTTCCAACATGACTAGCAAAGGTTGGTGATGGATCCCCAACATGACTAGCAAAGGTTGGTGATGGATGTGTAGTGTGACTAGCAGTGACCAGACATGTGTCGCCATCATGACTTGCAGCGGATGGTTTCATTTCTTCAACATGACTCGCAGATGTTGTCGACCAATATCCAAAATGAATAGAATAGGTTGGTGATATAATGCCATTATGACATGCAGTGACTAGACTTGTGCCCCCAACATGTCTTGCAGCAGCTGGTTTTAGTTATTCAACATGACTCGCAGAGGTTGTTGACCAATCTCCAAGATGGCTAGTAGAGGTTGGTGATATAACACGAGTATGACATGTAGTGATTGGACTTGTGGTGGTGGTGAATTGCGGCATTTGAGACCAAAGTCCAAGGAAATATTGGTTCTAAGAAATTGTAGGCTAAGAAGGATCCTGTTGTACACCCTGTCTCTGTCCCTGTTTGGATTGTGGGACCTCCCTATAGAATTATCTATCATGCAGATTTGATCTTCATAATGCCTCTCGGCCATCGATCTTGATAGATCGTGATCAAAGTTAATGCAGCCCTGATCTAGCTAAATTCTTTGCCAAGTTTAACTACCTTGTTCCACCACCCGGAGTGCCACGTGGTAGGACACACGAAGTCTAAAGGTTACCCAATCAGGTAGGTGACATATGTCACATTCTAACTGCATTTCTATCTTACAAAGGTTCTTAACTCACTAACATGGGACACATGTCCCATGTGTCCACATCATCCCTAGTGATGTCAGCAGGCTACGTCCCTTCGTGACTTTGGTTTTTAGAAGACTTCACCTTATCAAACCCTGTTTCTCCCAAACTCCAAACTCCTAAACTTTCTTACCTTCCTCTCTTGGCTTAACCCTATGATTCTTATCTGTCCTTGGTCAAATCCAACGATAAACATCCCCCCTCCCACATATCTATGATGTAGATCCTCTTCGAGACTTCATAACTTCAAGCATTGACCCTTTCTTCTCTATTACACATAAACTTCACCGAAGTAACAAAGTCGAAAGTAATTAGGGGTTAATCCTCATGCACGTTTCTCCAGATCTGATGGTTGTGAAGGATCCTCCTTCTCCCAAATCGATCCCATGGCCCAAATTCAAACCTTGCAGTTCCAAACCCACGGTTATTGCAATCTCTTTTCTCTACATTCATTCTTGAACCACTATATCTCCTGAGCTTCCAAACACAACCAATGCCAAGTCAATAGTGATGTCAGCAAGTTACGTCGCTTCGGGTGTATGTACTTTGGGGAAAACCAATTTCTAACATCAGAAATCACTTGAAGCATTGAAGGTTGAAGTTAACGCTAACCGTTGATCTAATACAGAACTCAAGATAATTTTTTTCCTTGGCTTATTCTAATGTTTTATTTCCATTAAAATGCTAGCATAGTTTACTAAACCCTCATTTTTTATTTTTTTGCAGGTTGTGCAAATCGAGGTAATCGGATGAAGGAAACATCTTGCTCGAAAGGTATTTGAGTTCTACTCTATAGGTGCATTACTTCGGTTACATACAGATTCTGTGTATACTTCTTAGAACTCTGTTTACAATATAAGAGGTTGTGGAGTCTTTGATCGATGGTACTCCAACTGTAATATTTGAACAATGATCGATTGAATACAATGGTTTCTTTTGCAAGATAATTTGAATTCATAACTATATTTATGTGGTAATGAAGAATGTATTCGGACTGTTATTTATTCTATCTATTCTCTGTGGTAATAGTGTATGTACATATTTAAATGGAAATTCAATATATATGTACCACCATCACATTTCAAATAAATAATATATTCAGTATCCTTTAACTATACTAAGCCATCATATTTCTAATAAATAAAAATCATAAACATAACATTGACAAGGAAGGAAAGCCAATATACATATATGAAACCTGATATTGGAATATAAATGGAACAACCACGTTCCACCCAACCATATAACAGAACAACCAAGTTCACTTGTCTCGTTCACCCCCTAGCTTGACCATGACTCCATAAGAGAAAATTGAATGATCCTTCTTAGCTATAGTCACCATCCACAGATCATAAATTCCTTTGCGTCACACTAACAGTGCTCATAAAAAAAAATAGTTTCTTTTCCAACATCCACAGATTAAAAATCCTTTTCCTCACACTAACAGTGCTCATAACAACACATAGTTTATTTTCCAACATACTAAGGAACATCCTTCCTCCTCCATATGTTTTTTTATATTCATCCATGTGCCTAGGTATTTCCTTCCCTCCTTGTGAAATTCACAGCTTTACAAATCCATGATTTTTAGCGGCTGCTAGTGGTCAAATTCCACATTTTCCACTTGTAAAAATCAGCCTTGAGGTAACTCAAATGTGTTCCCCACTCATGGAGTCATGGTTAGTTATTTTTAACTTGGTTGTTCCATTTGTATTCCAGTATTTAATTTATTAAAAAAATTTCTTTCACATGTGTAAAAATAATAGAGGTTAGTTGGGTAAGTCAAATCTTTTCCCAACAATCATCAAATAATTAATTTCAACTATAAAAATTCCAAATTTGTATTTTCCATAAATGAAAAATAATTTCCAAATCTGAATTTTTCAAAAACAAAAATTTATTCCAAAGTTCACTTAGAATTTAATATTCTAAAATTTGAGGATATTACACTTCAGACTAGAATGGTATTTAAGGGAATATTTCTTCGATATCTTAGAAATGGTGTAGTGTCCTAAAAGCAATAAATGAAAATTATTGGAGAAAGATAAACCGAGAAGTCAAGGGTGAAATCTTGGGATGCCATTTGGGAAGGTGGCCATTTGATAGGTCATACTGACTCGGGGGGGGGGAAGATAGGTCGGGTTTGATGTAATAATCCGAGGGGTAAGAGAAAGTGACATATGTGTTGAAGTCATCAGAGTGTGATTATCAAATTTTAAGTTGACGCATGAAGTAATAAACTCTAGCAAACATGATCCTGAAACATTTATGAGTTAATCTTGTATTTCCTTAGCAAAGAAAGGATGTAGGCCTTATAGCATAGAAAATAGGTGCAAAATGAAAAAAAAAATTAAGGGACCCATAAAATTTAAAATGTGGGTAGTTGTGGGAGGTGAGCCACAATAAATGGCAACTTACTGGGAAGAACTAGTTATCTCCGATTTCCAAAAAAGAGAGAGAATTCAATCACATTTGAAGAGAAATTTTACGTTCTAATAGTCCATTCAATACTCATATTAGGGACCCTGCATTCATTGGCCCAAGGGAAAGATATAAAGAAAACTTGTTACCAATTATTTTCGATGTAATTCGAGTTCACGTTTATGGGAAACTTCATATGTCCACAGTGAAACAGCAAGAGTGACACCACATAGAAATATTCATCAACTTCTATAGACCGAAGTGTTTTCCTCGCCTCTCTTTATCGACATTTCTTCTATTCTAGCAAGCATCCATATCCCCGATGAATATTCCTTGGTATCATACAAGCATGGCCCTGCTGCTAGCACGTGTCCATAGCCCCAATGGTTTTACTTGCACTTCCCACACATTTAGTAGCATTTTCAACTTCCTTATGATTATACTTTTGTGTCCACCTTTTATATATAGAAATTGATATTGTGATTGCAATATAGGTGATAGTAAATAAGAAGAGGGTTGATATGAGAGTTACTTTGATTTTCTAGTCTCTTTCCACAATTTATCCTCATGGGTCTATAAACATGAATCACGGATATGTTCTAGAATGGGGAATTGATGGGAAGAGACACTAGAGTTATGTGGAAGATATTGAATTTAGAGTATTTCAAGAAACTTGAATGGAACATTGGAAATCCATGAGAGTGGTCACATAAGAGAGGATAAATGATGGAAGCCATCAAAGGGTACACAATTTGAAGGTTATAAGTTTTCTTTTGGTACAGATGAACAAGTTCCTCTTTTTTGTGTTATCATTTTTCACAAAGATAAATGTTGATATTTGATCAGTTCAACAACATAAATATGGAAAGGTACTCGTAGGACAAGGCACTTACATGGGTCTAAAATTAATGGGTCTCTATTGCAAAAGAGAGGTTGGTCTGGAGTAACTGACAGTAAGTTATTATAAATTAAAGGGAGAAAAATAAATAAAAAAAAATTCTAACAACAGTGGGACTATTGAAGTGAAATATTAGTAGAAAATGAAAAGAAAGAAACTGGGGAAAAACAACTATGTACAAAGCTACATCACCATTGGTGATCAGGACAAGTAATTTTTTAGGATTTTTTCATTGACATGGATTTCCTCCTCATCTCCCTATAATGTTTTGAGTCTGAAATTCCCAGGACCTATTTTATGGTGAATCAAATAGGGTCCTTGCCATAGTTTCTGTAATTTTGAGTGTTTGCCTTTAAGTTCATTAGCTTTGTCCCATTTGATAATGAGGTATCCTTCTTGAAATCCTTTGTTGCCTACAGTTTATTTTTTGAACCATTTTTTTAATTATTTATTTTTTATGTGTTAGGCTCAACTTAGCTTTTTTCCTTTCTTCTTCATGTTTTAGGCTCATGTTTAACCTTTCTTGTATTACTTGGTAGGATTTGTCTTGGGAAGATTGGGCCAATTTTAAGGTGGGTAGGAAATTATGGGTTCACATGGTGGCTTCCTTCCCATAGACCAGGAAGAAATGGGAGTTACCAATGGATGACTTGGGAGTTACCCTGTCAGCCCAGAGATCATTTTGAAGAAGGATATGCCAATTTATTTGATTATCGTTGACAATTTTCTTGAGGATCTTAATGAGGTTATTATTAGTCAAATCTGCCAAACAATTTCCTTGTGGGTAGTAATTTGTTGAGTACTTAAACTTTGTGTTTCATTCAAGAATGAATTGAGTCAGTTTAAGAGAAGAAAAATACTTGGAATTATCAAATACTAAAGAGTCCATAATTCCAAACCTGGTGATGATCTGTGATTCAAAGAATGAAGTCACCTAATTTTAGTTGAAGGTAGTCAAGGGGACTACGTCACTCCATCTGGTAAAATAATCGGTAGCCATTAGGATGTATTTGTGCATCTATGATGAGTTGGGATTGATCTCCCCAACCATGTCCAACCCCCACTGCTAGAAGGGGCGTTCAATCATGACATGTTGCAAGGGAAATACAACCTTCTTTTCCCTCCTGGCTGATGTTTGGAACTACTGGCATTTTCTTTCATATGCATGAGACTCTTTGAATAAGGGGGGGCAATAATATCCATCCCTAAGGATTTTTTGTGCAGTACTATCTCCACTATAATTTCCTCCCATCGGTCCATCATGGAGCTTGGACAAGACTTTCTCAAGGTCTTTTCTCTCCAGAAATCTTAGGAATATGCCATCATAATGTTTTATGCATAGAATTCCCTAGCTAAGCTGATATTGGGAATATTTGAGCCTTAGGGCCCTTTTATTTTTGGGGTCCAAATAATTTGGATTTGATCCATGAGTCAAGTAATATTTCATTTCGTAGAACTAGGGGTATGAACCAAATAGGATATAACAAACTTCTTTTTCAAATAGCTCATAATATTGATATAGAGAATCTTCCTGAGTTTTGACGCAGGGGAATTCCATGACCTTTTTTCATAGCCCTTTCCCTTTGAAAAATTCTGCAGGTTTGATCTCCAGGTCATATTCTTGCAGGGTCATAATCCAATTGGCTCTTTTCTCTTCCAAATATCCTTTTACTAGGAGGTTTCTAACAACTGGGTAGAGAACAATAACCTTGGTTTTAGATTTGAGTAAGAATGGTTGAAAGTGATTGATAGCTTCGAATAATGCATACGCCTATTTATCAAATTTAGGATAATTTAGCTCAGCTCCTTGTAGACCCAAAATTATAAATGATACCAGAAACTTGTCTCCTTATGAATTTTTTTGTGTTAAGAAAAAAAAAATGAAATATCGAAGGATAATCTGTAGAGGATGAAATCTCGATCAAAATCCAATATTGATGGTGTAGGTGCTTGCTCAATATCTTCTTTTATTTTATCAAAATCCTCCTTCCTTTTAAACCCCCATTTAAATTCAACATTATTTTTTATCATGTCTTGTAGGGGTTTTACCATTTCATCGAAACTGGGAATGAATCATCTTACGAAATTTATTCACCCGAGAAAAAACTACATAAATTTTTTGTAGTGAGGCGGGGGGATCTTAAAAATCTCTTATATTCTTTCAGGTTCAATCTGCATACTATGCTTGGAAACGATGAAGCCCGAGAGTTTTCCTTCATCAACAACGAAAATTTATTTCTTGGGGTTTAGAGAGCTATCGTGCCTCCTACATGTGTTAACTACCTTCTTCAAATGAGATATGTGGTGCTCTCTATTCTTATATAATATGGTTATGTCATCTAGGTATACTACCACACATTCTTCTAACAAACCTCTAAAGGCGATATCCATGGCTCGTTGAAAATTTTCTCCAATATTTATCAATATAAAAGGCATGTTACTATAGGCATATGTTCCCCATTTGGTTTTGAATGTTGTATTTAGTTGGTCTTTGTGAGCTACTAATACTTGGTTATAACATGAGAACCCATCTAGTTGGGAGAGTATTTCCAATCCAAACAAACACTGTATAATTTGTTCCATGGGAGGAATAGGGTATTTATCTTTCTCTAAGGCCCTGTTTACATTTCTAAAATCAACACAAAGCCTGATATGGCCATTCTTTTTCCTTACTAGTACTAAATTGGATATCCATTGTGCATGTCTCATTGGAAAAATGATTTTAGCAGCCAACAATTTGTTCAACTCTACTTTGACTTGCGGTTCAAGGATGTGGTGCATCTTCCTCAATTTGTTTTGGAATGGATTGGTTTGAGGTTTCATGGGGATGAAATATTGTATAATATTTGTATCATATGTCTTGAGGTCCTCATACATCTAGGAAAAGATGTATTTATACTCTTCGAATAACTTGATGTATGATTTCCTTTCTTGACGAGAGAAATTTTTTCCAAGGTTAACGTTTTGAGGGGAAATCTCTGACCCCAGGTTTACTATTTCAAATTGTGTGCATGAACTATTAGTCTTGTAGTTTGTGACCTATTTGAATTGGTCTTGAAGGTCGTAGATTTTTTGTAGTCTGACCACACTCTTGGGGATATTGTTAGTCGAGATTGTTGTATTTTTTTCTTCAACAGTACCATTATTATCTATATTTATTAGCAGGTCATGTTGGGATTCATCTATGATAGAATCCTTGAAGGTATATTTGAGGTGTAGGAAATTAATGATTTTTTGGTCATCATCAAAGACCCTCCAATCCACAATATTGTTAAGAATTGATGGCATGTACAAAAGCTCAACAGAGAAGGAGTTGTTGATTTTTACTTATGCAACTAGCAGTTATAGTTATTCTTCATTATTACAATCATTTAGCACATTAACTACATATATATGATCATTGAAAGAGAGAAAATCACATAAACAAGAGAGACTCAAATATTATCTTGGAAAACCCTCTACGAAAAGAAAACCCAACAAACTTACTCAATATAGAATAGCCAACCAAGAACAATGCTTCTCTCGAAGAGAGAACTAACAAAGAAGAAGGTCCCCCTTTACTCCTTCACTAGGAAAGAGTAGCGTACCACTTGACCAAGATGTATCCAAGAGATAGACCCAAAAACCTCCTCAACATCACACCTAGATCTAGTAGCTTATCCTCTAAGACTTGCACACTTTTCCTCTCTACTACAGAGCTTATGAGTGAGTGTCCAAGTGAGGCGCTAGCCTCCTTTATAAATAGTAGTCTAGCTTCCCTTAATTAGGTCTGGGCCAACTTGTCACCTTACGCTATTAATTTATATTTAGTTATCAAGGCACAATAGGGTCGACTTTTACAAAGTCACAATAGGTCCGTCTTAATAATTATAATATAATAACATTATTTAGGGTTTCTATTAGTCAAATACAATAAGAATATATTCCAAATATACTCAGTCTTCAACACTCCCTCTTAGTAAGGGAGGTATTCTTCTTTTCATGGTCATCATTATTGCTTATGTGCCTTTGCATAATTTGTCATTGTCTTGTTGTCAATCACAGATCTATATATCATGAATAGTTTTACACTTTCACTGTATTAACATATCAGCTTGTGTTGGGGTTACCAACCTACGTTGGGGTAGTGTACTAGCCTACGTTAGGGCTACCAACATACGTTGGGGTAGCATACCAGCCTGCGTTGGGGTAGCATACCAGCCTACATTGGGGTAGCCTACCAGCCTACATTGGGGTTACCAACCTCCACTGGGGTAGCATACCAACCTACGTTGGGATTACCAACCTATGTTGGGGTAGTGTACCATCCTTCATTGGGGTTACCAACCTATGTTGGGGTAGCGTACCATCCTACATTTGGGTTACCAACCTACATCGGGGTAGCGTACCAGCCTTTGTTGGGGTTACCAACCTGCATTAGGGTAGTGTACTAGTGTGCGTTGGGTTTACCAAACTACACTCGGGTAGCATACCAGCCTGCCTTCGGGTTACCAACCTACACTGGGGTAGCTTTCCTCTACTGAAGATCTTATCACTTCCCTCTATTGGGGAACACATCACTTCCCACTACTATGGAACACATCACTTCCCTTTAATAGGGAACATATCACTTCCTGCTACTGGATAACACGACTTCTCGCTATTTGGGAACACATCACGTCCTGCTACTGGTGAAGGCTTTTTGGATCACTCCAAGATTTTCTTTGAAATACTCGAACTTGACTCTGGATAGGGTCTTGGTAAACACATCTGCTACCTATTTTTCAGTGGAAATAAATTGGAGTCTTACTACTCCCTTATGTACCATAGTGGTATTTGAGATCTATATTCTTTGAATTTTCATGACACACTGGGTTCACCGACAACTTTATGCAACTCTGGTTGTCATAAAATATACAAGTTTCCTTCAACTTGAGATCAAAAAATTTTGCATTCAACTTCTGAAGTCACATTACTTCACCACAAGATGATTGTGCTTCCACATATTATGATTCTTTGGAACTAAGTTCCATATAGGTATTCTTCTCACTGAGTCACGATATCACAACTGATCCCATACTAAAGTAACATCCGAATGTACTTTTTTGGTCTTTGACACTGCCTGCCCAATCTGAATCTATGTATTCCTGCAAATATTATCTCATAATCCAAGATATATATGGGTACATAATCGATTGTACCCTTTAGGTACCTCATCACATGTTTTTCCATAATCAGGTGAACATGTCTTTCAGTGCAAAACATATATTTGTCTTCGTGTTCTTCGAACCAAATTTTTCCAACATATTGTGTTTTGCATGTATGACAATCCATGTATTCTTTGAACCAAATTAAAAGAATACATATTTAAGATATGTTTTTCAATAACCAATTTTTCTACAATAACCTCAGAGTCTCTACAAGATATACTTGGTGTTGGATACCAAGTATTAATATGAAAAGCTGAGTCAGAATTCAAATTAATTCTACTTCCTTTCAAGGTGGCTTCATTATTGATTGACCAGGTCTTCTCATCAGGAAACTACAAAACACTATGAGTTCTATTCCAATGTGTTGATCTAACCATAGATAATGTCACATAATTTTCACCCAAACATATGAATTTACATATGCCACCCCCGAGCACATAAACTATTTCTTGATTTTAAATGAGACCTTGTTGGATTCTCATACCAATAATAATGATCCAACAAGACAAGATAAAAAATGCATAAAATATAATGTTAATAAACTTAAAAATGAAAAACAAATATGAAGGGTGCATACCTGGACCGTGCATTTTTTAGACTACTTGGTTTTATATGTATGATGTCTGGATGAATAATGATACTTCTTCACAACTTTTACTTGACCCTCATGATAAAACAATTCTTCAGCTCTTTTACTTCCTGAAGTTTTAATGTGGAAGGAAACACGATATAGATTTCAATGTCACTTGATATGGATCAAGTTCTTCGAAAGCGCTAAGTCCTATATCATAGAAGGTATAGTTCATCTGGATCATCTTCTTTTGTTTTTTTTCGATCATTTTCATCTTGTCCTGTGAAATGGGGACAATTTCTTGAAACATGTCCCATCTTCTGGAAAATGAAGCATCTGACTGTTGAGAGATATTTAAGAGAATATTTTCCTTTATGAGGATTTTGAAATCTTTTGTGAGAGTGAACTTCTTTCTTGTTATTTCCTTTTCTTGCATGAATTGTTAGCGCTTGATCTTCATTTTTATCTATCTTTTCCTTTATTGCCTCTAATATGGCTTCTTATTGAGTATAATCTTCCCACAACCTGATGAACTTAGTTAAATTTTTTCTAGAGAATATTTCTTGGATGAAGTATTCTCAAGGATTTTGAAGACCATTTAATGTGGTTATCGTTATCCTAGCTTATTCGACTGAGTCTCCAATAGATTTCAGTTGTACTTTAATCTGGGATACTCTTGCAAAGTAATATTGTATGGTTTTTGAATTTTTCATATTCACATTATTGAGTTTTATCCTCAAGGTCATTTTTGGATTGATGTTCTTGCCTTCAAATAGACAGGATAAGGCATCCATCATTTTCTTTGGGGTTTTTAGTGCTAAAACATGAGGAATCAAATGGTTCTTGATGGAATTGGAAATGGTCCTCTTTGATTTGATCATATCCTTGTTATATTTCTCTTTGGCCTCATCTTTCTATGGATCTTGAATATCTTGTTCAAAAAAACATACAAGGTCATTCTCTTCTATAATGAGCATCATTGATCTCTACTTCTATGCTCGGAATTCATCAACTCCTTCAAGATTTTTGGCAAGCTTCGTACTAGTAGTCATCCTTCCTAGAAAAACTAAACAAATAAATTTTCAATATGAGGATTTTATACCTTACCATAAATATTGTTGAGTCAAGGATGAAACCTATAAAAAAATCTGCAACAATTGGAACCAGACTTAGGGTTTATGAGGAGACCCTAACTTTTTCAACTTTCAAATCTTGAAATTCTGATCCAAGAACTAGATGTTCCCTCCTAGGGTTAGCTCATAGGTGTAGTTACTTTCTCCAACACCCTCCTTAAACATGAAAATTTCAACCTTAGGTTTTATGAAAAAACCCTAATTCGGCAGTAGCTTCTACACTAACAAACTAAATCTTGGAGGGGGTGCATTGAGGCTAGTCACTTCTTTATAAAGTGTGAGTTGGTATATTTTAGGCCTTCTCGGATACCATGTTGATTTTTACTTATGCATCTATAATTTTTAGTTAATATTTATTATTACAATCATTTATCACATTAACTACATATATATGATCACTGAAATAGAGGCAATCAAATAAACAAGATAGACAAAAATATTATCCTAGGAAACCCTCTAGGTGAAGAAAACCCAACAAACTTCCTCATTATAGATTAGTCAACCAAGAACAATAATTCTCTCCAAGAGATAAAAAAACAAAGCAGAAGGGCCTCCTCTACTCCTTCACTAGGAAAGAGTAGTGCACCACTTGATAGAGATGTGTCCAAGAGATATACCAAAAACCCTCCTCAATGTCACACCTAGTTGTAGTAGCTTATCCTCCAAGACTTGTGCACTTTTCCTCTCTACTGTAGATATTATGACAGAGTGTCCAAGTGAGGTGCTATCCTCCTTTATAAATAATATTCTAGATTCCCTTAATTAGGTCTCATCCGACCTATCACTTTACCCTTTAAATTTACATTTAATTGTCAAGGCACAATAGGGACAACTTTTATAGAGGCACAATAGGGTCCTATTAATAATTATAATACAACAAAATTATTTAAGGTTTGTATTGGACAAATAAAATAAGTATATCTTCCAAATATACTCAATATTCAATATTATTTAGGCATCAATCCATTTGATGGTATTAATCTAGATGCCACATTAGCTAGAAAATGATCGTTAGAGTTCAATGATCGAGGAACAATGTTAAAATTAAATGCACTGAAAGATTTAATTAGTTCCAAAACCTCAGAATGAAAATTTTTTAGGTGGCTTGAAAGAAAATGAATGGTGTTTCGTACCTGTCTGACGATGATTTCAGAAATCACCAAATACCTTGATATTTTCTTCTTTCAAGTCAGTTTCCTTATCCCTTGTACTAGGGCTTCGTATTCAACAATATTGTTGGTGCAAGGAAATTCTAGTTTGCATGCAATTGAAAATTTAGTACCTTTCAACTATTTTAGTATGCAACCCGCTCATGCACCTTCCAAATACTTGGATCCATCGAAAAATAAATTCCACATGTCAGGATCTCCTTTTTTTATTTCAATTGGTATTTTTGAATTTTAAGATTATTTGGTTTTAAATATGTTAATTGAGTCATTGCATTTTTATAACTTATCTCTAGAAAATATGTTAGTTTGTACATTATGGGGATTTTTAGTTTGATTATTTATATTACAATTGGGCTCAATAATCTGGGTGCAATGAAGGATTTCATATTTCGTGAGAGACAGTGGTTCAGCTGTGAAATTCCCAAAGAATGTTTCATATGAATAATTCCCAAGAATTGAATGGTTGAACATTACCAGTTCATTCGGATCATTCAAGTCAATAAAAACATGTTTCATATACCTTTCTCTATCGATCCTAATATGATTCATTTTACCATTGTAAGGGAGCCACAAATTGGACTAGTCGGCAACAAAGTATCCATTTAACATAGTCGATCAGTCTCTACTTAACAACATACCATAGTTGTATGAAATGTCTACTACTATTATATCTATGGTTTGATGAACTTTTGGATAGCATACATCCTGATCAAATCCTTTTTCAATTCTCCAATAACCTTTACTATGGTTATGTCTAACTGAATAATTTTAATGTTAGATGGTTTGGGTTTGATATTATTCTTCTCGCATACTTTTAGAGGCATGACAATAGATGAAGCTCCTGATTCCATCATGCAATTAAGAAAATTTCTATTAAAGAATTCAAAAGTGATAAGGAAAGGAGGGGTGGTAGAACTGGATCTTTGTCCAGTTAAGGATGCATTCATCGCGACTTGACTTTTAGATGGAGTGTTGTTTTCAGACAAATTTACCTTGGTGATTCTTTTTTTGGTTCCAACGTTTGCTTCCTTTGTGCTAGGAGAAGTTTTTTCTTGTAGAGTTATGATAAAATTCTCTTGGATTTGTGGAATATTAACTTTCTTTCTAGAAGATATGATTTGTTATTCTTTCTATAAATGTTAGCTTTTTTATTCTTTAGATCTTCTATAAACTCATATTCCAAACTGGCCAAGGGTGTAGGAGAAATATTCGGTTTTGTTGCTTGATCTAATGTTTTGGGATTGGAAGGAGTTATCTTGGATGAATTAGGCATAGTATTGGTCAAAGGAGAAGATTGTTTGGGAGTAGAGGCAATGGGAGAAGAAGTATTAGTGGTATCAGGGGTGTTATCGGGAATATTATTATTGGAACTCCTAGTGGTTACGAAATTTTGTGACACATGCACTTCTTTAGCTTTTTCTTCATATTATCCAAAATATATTTCCCAAAATGAGTTTAATTGTTGTTTTATAGGATCGTTAGATTATTGGGGTTGTTCTTCTTGGAAATCTTCTTCTAGAGTTTTTTTTTTCAAAGTTTTTTACATACATAGCCATGGACATGGGTAAATCATAGGTGTAGAATTCAATAGTGACATCTTCAGCAGGTTTTGAGGCCCATGGGATTCGTTTGAACAAAGTAAGGAATAGTTGATTGTAATTAGTAACTAACTCTTTGAAACCCATATTGAATCTTGAGAGTTCAAGAAATAGGGTGGATGGTGTTTTTTTTCCTTGAATTTTTGGAGGAAAGAGGTTTTAAAAGTTCTCTAGGCTGGAACAGAGGCTTCTTCTAGATAGAAATACCATGTCTATGCTTTTTCTTCAAAATTAAGGGGAAAAAAATGACAGATGACATCTTCGTGACGAATGCTTTGTAACCTAATAGCCAACATGAATTTATTAACATGGTTTTTGGCTAAATCCTTTTTGTCGGGATGAAATTTAGGCAGAAACTTCTCAGGGTGTCTAGGCATGTCATGTTGAATTCCTGGCACAACGACTGCATCAACAAACAACTAGGGCTAGTAGGGAGGAGGATTTTGGTTCATGTTCACTCCAGCCATGTTCAGGGATTGATATACAATGATATGATAGGGGTTATCTTTGGGATCACTCTCAAATCTGTCTCTTTCTTTGGAATTGTCCTTTGACTCATATATAGTTGTGTGAGGGGTCGAATCAGGAGGTGAGGGTGGTATACCTCCTACCCCACTGACCAGTATATGATATTAAGGATTAAATTTTGAAACCTCGAGGAAATTGGAAGTATCTTCAGAAACGTGATATTCAAGGGTCCCAACCAAATGGTTTTCTTGATAGTAGTATAGGTCATAAAAATAGGGATCTGTATGTTGAAGGTATTCATAATTTCTAGGAAGAGATTAATACAAGGGAAATTGTTCAGTCTATCTGTTAAGTTTTCTAGCCAGTGCACGATTGGTTCATTTGATCGAGTGCTTGACTATGGATTCGATCTCTAACATAGTTAGGACATGGGTTTGAGGGGAAGCGAAGGATGTTTTGGGGTGAGTGCGAACGTGGTGAGTACTGACCTGATATCAAGTGTTAATGATATAATCCGAAGGGAAAACATTATGTTCGGGGTGAACATGGTGGGAATCACTTTTCGAGGAAACACTTACTTATGGGGAAGAATGGGAAGGATTAAAATTTATGTTTGTAGCCATTCAATTATGTTTCTCTCCTTATATATCCATTTATGTTGACATACCAAAATGACCTGATCAATCAGATGAGGGAAAACGCCTAATGGTGGGCCCCAATTAGACCCACTCTCATTTTGGGTAGCGCTTCCGACCAGATTTTGGCCTCGTTACCAACTAAGTAAAATACTAACTAAAGATGAATCTGAGAACCAAAGTTTCTCAGATGAATTACAAATAAATAAAAGGAAGTAAATACAGCTAACTAAAGCTAAGATAAGGTGTATGATTATTATTCTAAGATGTAGTTTCCAAAATAATACTAAACTAACCTATCCTGATCAAGAGAAAACTAGAAAAGTAAATGAATACAATGAATAATGTGTATTGATTGCATAGAATAAATTCATGACATAAGTGATATATAAGTTTAATATCATAACTGATCAAAACCAAAGAATTGATTAATTAATAACATTTTTCTATCGATATACTCATCCTGAAAACTATGGTAACTGCAAGTTGTAAACATTAATTCAGAAGTAATTCATAAAACAATATTCTATGACTACAGTAAGAGAGATGCATAAATAGAATAATCACATTCATAGACATCAATACAATAATCTCCAACTTAAAAATGTCTCTCGGATTCAAATTAACTTGTAGTAGAAATATTGTCCTTGCTACATTCAAAAACTAAAAGTCCTTTCAAATGGACAATGACCTCTTTTTATAGTGAGGGGCGATTGTTCATAATCGTTCTTCTTGGAAATCATGAAATTAAGGTCATTTCACAAAAAGGGACTCTTCGTATTCAAAATTTAGATTAAAATAACCGAAGAAAGAAACATCTGGAAGTAGTTGTGGAATTTTGTAATCATGACCTGGCCTGTTCCTATAGCTAGTCTCGGTATTCTTTCCAAATGGAATGATTGTTTAAAATGGTCTCAAGTTGTCTTGATTGCAATATCTATAAGACCGACTCTATGTTGCAGATTTTTGTAGACACTTATTGATATGACTGGTCTGATGTGGCCTTTACAAAGGATTGGATTTTGTGGGTGAATCAAGCAAGTTTCAACATGTGTTCTTAAATTGTTTTTTCTTCAAATTGCATTAGACTCTAGATGTTCTCCTGAATAGATTTATTTAGGTGTTCCACCTCAACCATTATGGTGCTGATAGAAGTTGTTTCATTGATGGGCTACATTGGATGTGCCCCTACCTCTTCAACGAGATATTTTTCATATTTCTACAGGTTTGCGCAAGTGTCACCAGTTAGTCCTTGGGTGGAGGTGGAACTCCTGAAGAGTAGTCTATTGGTGTTGAAGAGCATTTGGTACCCGAGTATTTCCCTCTTTGAGTATACATGTAGGGTGGTAGGTAAATGTTGGTGCATGTCCTTTTAACTAATCATCTCCTCAAAGGATTCTCCCGCTTCCTGGTACCTTCCTCTATTCTCTATCAAAGTGCTTTGTAGACTAAGTTGTTCATGTCACTCAACCCATATACTACTTAATAGATCGAGGAGAATATTATTTTCCATCATTATTTTGTCACTTAATTCCAATGCTTGTGCCTTGATGGATTCCACGATTCATGCTGAGGATTTGGTATTTTCTAGGGTTGTATTGAATTTATTCATTTCCACCTCTAACTCATTTATGTGGGTGTCCCATTGGATTTTCATCCTCTTTTCAAGTTATACATTCATATGGTGTCTTTGTGCATGTACGACTCTATTGATCTTCTCTTAATTGAGATCCTCATCTTCTTTTACAACTTCCTCGACATCTACGGTGAATTTTTCCTTTACACCTTTTAACTTTGTCTTCAACTCAACTACTCAACTCTTAGTCATGTTGATGGCGTTAGTTACCTCAAGGATAGAGGAAGAATTTAACCCCACAAAATCATTGAGTTCTAAAGCTACTTGGACCATGTTCTCTTCTAGTTTAGGCCCTAATTTCCACTATAATACCCTTCCTACAGATGATTTTGACCTGGTGTTTGTTGATGATAAAATCGCAACAAGGATTTCACCTGCAAAGCATTGCTAAAGCCTATTATTTATAAGCTAATGATATATATAATATTAGTAGGTCGGACCCCCTTCTAGATTGGAGGATCAGAGATAGTCTTGTTACACATTTTATGTTGTTGTTTTGATGATGCTTACAGGGTTCTACATGATTGATGATGAAATATTTTCTTTATTTATGACAGATGGCAGATGGATAATGCATGTTATATGTTGGCTCTATTGTTCTAAGCTCTAAATTTCATGTTATCAATGGCTTATGTTCATTGGAATTACATTGCTATCGTAGCCAGGATTCATTACATGTTGCACATGCACAAGACACATGTTAGTTATAAAAAGAGACAAGAGAAATATATAAAAAGACTCTAGGAAGAAGGAACTAAACTATCCTATGTTATGTTATGTTATATGCATTTGAAATTAAAGAAATTTATCTTAGTCCTAACTAGCAATGTTAGTGGCTATACAATTTTTATTGAGTTATATGGGGCGCATGTGATATATGTTATAGTATGGTTTTGGATTAATGGTTAGTATGGATGGGGTGGTGCATTTGGCAAGCAATGCATGCAAGTTTCGATGCATGGATTAATGTTTGGCTGGTTGTCGTGTACTATGTAATTGAATGAAGGGAGGATGGAAGTGACGTGTAGTAAATGCACATCACTATATACTTCTTCCACTAGCCATCACCCTAGCTTGGTTATTGTTCATTTGATTTTTGTTGTGGTGAAGCTCTGATATTCAGGAGAAGAAGGAACTGCTCGACCAAGATCGCATTTTTAAGGCCATTTGGTTACATGATTTTTTTTTGCCCATCGATGAACTCGCTTTGTTGATGAAGTAAATGTTGGCTCGGTGATGTATTGGTCTGTGTTTTTCTTGAGGTTGGAAAATGTGTAAACGGATGTTGTTTTCTCTGGAATGGTTGTTTGTGTTATTTTTTGGAAATGGAAAATTGATGGTTGAAGTCGTGATTTCATTGGTTGTTCTATGTGGCGAAATCCGTGATGGCTCTTTGTTGTCTCTATGGGTTTTTGTTGGAGGGTTTCAACTTTCATTATGTTTGGCCTTGCTGGTCATCTCCTCAAAGTCTTTGTAACTACAGACAGTAATATTTAGTGTTATGGGGTTGATGTGTAATTTTTGAACCAACTTGGGTCACTGCCTATCGTTTTCCACCTGGTCATGGGCCCGTTTTATGTTATTGGTATCTACATAGTTCGTTATGGTGGCTATTATTCCAAGAGGCTTTCTTTAGGGATGGTTACTATTACTAGTGCTCTGCATTTCTATCAACATTTTTTGACATTTTGGGAAAACCAAGAGGGTTATTCCCCTATGTGTTCTTGGTGTTGTTTAATGTCCAGTAAGAAACCTCTGCTCCTCTGTTCATATTCTCTTATACCTGGGGTCAAAATGTCACCCTATCATACAAGATAAGGGTTATAATGTGTATGGTTCCACCTTTCTTGTCTCAAGGGTTTCTCATCTACTGTCGATAAGGTCGACCTCTAGTCTCCCTATGTTGGTTCCACCAAGCGAACCCTTGATTACTCAGAGCCCGATTTTGATAAATTGAACCAGTTACACCCTGTTGGGTATCTTGTTGACTGTCATTAGTTGGTGGAATAACAGTGATAATGATTTTGATTATTGGCTTGTCTATGTTGATCAGTTTGATTACACAGTTGTAATCAGAAATGATTATTGGTATATAATCGCTCCATTCTTTTATTGTGACATTTGAATCGATAGCTCAACATGGTTTAATTGGTTGATTAGAGAAGTTGTAAAAGGGAATGAAAATGGGTATACAGTCGTCACCTCCTTGTATTGCATTGATAACTCAACATTGTTTTATGGTTTGATTGGGAGTAATTAGATATGTACAGTCACATAAATTCTTCTGTGTGTTATGCATTGATCTGTATGTTTCCTACAATGTGGTATAAATTGAAGTGATGGTTGTTTTCATTGTGTGTTTAAATTGTCCGAGCGGGATTATTGCAATTTAAAGTATTTATAGTTGTGGCTTGGTTTTCTACTGTGTATGATTTATGGATATCATGCATCGTATTGTTTTATTGCACCATCAAGGATGGGCACGAGGTTTTAGTACTATGGTTTCATTGAAATTTAATTGTTAAACTGGTTAAAGGAATGGAATCGGGCATGTTTTAAAAGAGCTTGGGTTTGTGGTTGATTTGAGGAATTAAATTATGGGCAGTGGTGATGTTTTTATGTTGAACAAAGTTGAAACAAATGATTGTATGTGCCTTGGATTTTGTTTTAAATATAAAGCGATGTAAATGAAAAAGAAACAAAAGTATTTTAACAATATGGGTAAAGTCATGAGGATTCTGAGTATGATTATTCTGTGTTAATTGAAATATTTTAAGGAAATTGAATGTGGACAACGAACAAGTTTTAACACATAGTATTGTTTAATTGATGTTGGAATAGATGTATTGAATACATAACTGTTTTTATGGATTACTTAATTGATTTTTGAATAATATCCTCTCTTTTCCCCTACCATTGTTTCACTTTTCACTTATTACAATTCTCCTCCCCTTCCCATATTCACTATCCACTCCTTGTTCCTAAAATTTAATTATGGTTAAGAGAAGTTTTGTATTATGATAGTTTAAGGATTGCAGGGATGGATTACAGTGATAGATTCTTTTGGTTTCTATTATAGTTGATTGTTTGTTGTCTGTGAGCAGTAATCATGATCTTTCCCCCCTCATTTTAATATTTTTCTCTCAATACAACCCCTCGCTTATCCCAGAACCTTTGTTCACCCCCTTTTCATTGATAACTGTTAAACAATTTGCATTGATTGGATTGCATGAGTCTGATATGTTGTTGAGCCAAATTTTATTCCATATTTTAAAAGAGTTTTCATGTATGGTTGTTAAAGAAACTATTTTCTAATCAAATATGAATACAAGAATGATATTTTTCAGCAGAGGTATCCATGTCATAGGTTACCGAGGAAGAGGTAATTGGAACAAGGGCCCTAAAAGGCCAAGATTCTCTATACACTTTGATGTAGACTCGCAAGAGTTAGGCCAACTATTTCAAGATGGGATTTTTAACTAGATTGGGCAAGGAGAGGTCCAACCTAGGCCTGAAAGGCCTCCCTTCCAAGATCCATAGGTCCCTGGTATCTCTGTGCCTTCTCATGTGTCACTACATTCTGAAGTTCCTGAAAATGACAGATAGAAAGATATTGTCCGTGCGACAGTCTCCCAACATCATGGATGGCCTAACTTGTTTTTACCTTCTCCTCCACCTATCAATCAAATTTTCCAAGCTACCCCTATTCAATCACCAGTTCAGTCTTCCCATCCAAGTAAAAGGTTGAAAATCGAGGCGTACCATGCCCCTGACAAAGGAAAATCCATTGCTACCCCTTCCTCACCCTCAAATGACTCTGATAAATCTATGTCCTCCCGCATGCATTTGAGAGATGATTGCTCTCATGTGATCAGTGAGATTAGGGATAAAGGCTCCACACAGCCAAAGGAAAAATGAGAGAGATAAAAAGTTTAGAGAAGCAACAAGGGAAAGATTGCCTCCCAGAGTGGAAAATATGGATTTTAAGTTTTTATTTATTAATTGTTGAGAACAGTTGACTTCTGAATTTTTGGACAACAAACTATTTTTTGGATATATGGGTAATATATTTTTGGAAATAATTTCAATTATCATTGAGATAATCTGTCAAATATGAATGTGATGATGGGAGTCACAAGGAGGGATGTTTTGGTTGATTAAATAGTTGTGTTATGATTGTTAAAATCTAAAGCGAGTCACAAGGGTTCACACCTACTAGATATTATTTATTTAAAAAACCCTTATTATGATTTTTTGCTTTCCCCCTTAACTAAAAGTTGGTTGAGTTTTAGTTAACTTAACTAGGGAAGTAGCTCAACTACTTCAACCAATTCTAATTTGCTTAAAGAAAAAAGGAAAGGGAGGAACAAGAGTAGAATAGAAGGAGAAGCATACTAAAGTTTGCTCTTTGAGTTTTTGTTGAGATAATTCAGTTTTCATTCATTCCTTAATTCATTAGAAGCCTAATTATTTTTTATGATCGTAGGGTCTTATTGTAGACAACAAGATTCAAGGTTGAATTACATGATTTAGACACTTGTTTTTCAGAGTTGTTGATCTATCTTTGATAGTCTGTGTAGAGTTGTTTGTTTGTGAATTAGATTTCATGACTGACAAAGGCTATTGTGCAGATTCGAGTGGGAAACAATTTTTGGCAAGCCGGTCCAGTTTTTAAAGTTCAGCTTTTTACTTTCTGTCAGAAGTCCTTTTGTATGTTTCATCGGGGACGTCTAAGTTTGACTTTGGTCGAAACTTTCTTAGAACATTTTGTAAAGAGAATGATTCTTTCTCATCTGTTTTGATTATTGATTTGGTGTCTTTACTTTTGTCTCTATATTTATTTCAGCATCTATTATGGTCAAAAAAACACATAAATAATCAATTTTTCAGCAAGCTTTTATTTATAAAAAAACCAGCCTAAGCACTTGTAAACAATACTTGTGAATTAGGATAACATTTTTTATGGCTAATCATTGGGTGATATTCCCGTCTATCTTACTTTAGAAAAGTAAGATTTGAAAATGCTTGAGTAAGATCATTTCATATCTTTTCCTCAAGATTTATTTGGCAACCATACCAGGAAGATCTTCAACATATCTCTGGTTAATGTTTATGCTTGATTAGCATCGAATACATCCTTTTTTTTTAGTTTTTTGATATTCATTCTTTAACTATTTTATTTCTTAATAATTGTACCTGTTGCAAGGTAGCCCAATATTGAGCCTGATCTTCAAGATCAGACCAACATTGCTTTGAATTTGTTTAACACCATTCTAGATAATTCTTATACTTGGGTTGAGCTTAATATTTCATGGGCAACAATTGAACGAGACATTAGTTCCCATGAACGTTGGGAAGCTAGACATAGACCGCCTATAAATCAACAATAACCTTCTTGTTCCTTCTGATTTGTCCTTCCTTTCATGTCCTTAGAATCTCGTGTTTCTACGAGAAGAAGAGGCTTATCACCCGAAATTAATCCTATCGTTGAAATAGGAAGAAGGAACGTTGTGTTATCAACTTAACAAAGTGCTCTAAGGATAACTTTTTCTTATTCTTCTAGTTCATCTTTCTCTCCCTCACATATCATCCACAAGATGGAATCTAGTGGTGGCTTCGGTGGCACTGGAAGTGCTTCCTCCAATCAGTCTTTAGCTTCGTTATTGATTGGTAGTTTATATAGCCACCATATCCCTGTCCAATCTATCAAAAATCCCACCAAAGTCATTAAAAAGTATGGGAATTGTCAGTTTGGAGAAGATGTCACAACCACACTGTGGCATGTTTCCTTTCCGCTTAACCTAACACCTACTAGTCATCCACTTCCTAAATTCAAACACAATCTTCCTAGGTTTACGGGGAATAACATTGTCACTACAAACGAACACCTACTGGGATTTCTAATGCTTGTCACAACATAGGATCCAATGACAACGATACTTGCATGCATTTATTCATCAATTTCTTGGAAGGAAAGGTTGCGACCAATTTCTTTGACCTTTCTCCTAATATTTTGTTTACCTGGGAGGAGTTAGTTTATTGGTTCAAGTCCACCTATGGGAAATCTAAAATCATGGCTTAGAAGTTATGAGAGTACAATAACATCGCCTATAGGAATAGTCAGATCATCAATTCCTTCAACCTATGTTTCACTAATTTATACAATCAAATCTCGAAAATCATTCAACCTCAGAACCAAGACGCTTTCATGCATTACTACAATGCATTACCTTCCCCATATTGGCATAGGTTTGAGGAAAAATCCATTGATAACCTCGAGTCTGCTATGCATAGTTGTTTAGAGTACGAAGAACAACTTGAAAGAAGAGGTTTTCCTCAGGGATAATCATTTAAACGAACATACATGTTCGCCTTCTTACAACTAGTACAAGATATGAATAATCATATGATAGCATATGAGCGAAAGGGAAATGTCTTCCCTCTCACTCTTGGAGCTTCATCCTCTTCTGCACCCCCTTTTAGAAATCCAATTGAAAATAATTTTCATCCTAAATATATCATGCCTCAAATTTGGTGTAAGTTTTTTTAGGAACACCACAAGGAAGCCACATGTGAGGTAAGGGAGAGTGCCAGAGATAAGATCTTTGGTAAAAGACCAAAAACTATCATCGATGTCCTATATTTTGTAAAGACATAAGATGTCATGATCATCAATACTAGGAACAAATCCTATCCTCCCAAATGCAAATTTGAACCTCCCCGTAATTCTTCTAACCTGAGCTCATCCTCACCAGTTGCTACTATTCAGGTTCCTAAAGTTCCTGACAGTCAAGGAATTACCTCCCATATCCCCTCTTCCAAATACAATATTTTGAATCATTTGACCAACATCAAAGAAGATTCAACCCTTTTAGACATGGTTGTTTCATTGAACAACAAAGGCATCTGAAACAATTCATGGAAGGAAAATCTTTCATTGTAGTCAACCTCTCTAAAGAGGTAAATGAATAGGATTCATCTATAAATAAAGTAGGTGTACATAAATTTAGACATCCTATAAAAAATCACCCTTTTTATATTTCTGTAAAGATTATGGATAATATTGCCCATTTTTGCCTCATTGATGGCGGTTCGGGCCCAAGTGTGATGTCGAATATTATTATGGAAGAGATAGGCTTGTCTTGTACAAATGAAAACGCCAGGATCATGCTCTCTTATAATAGTCTACAAAAAATGAACATAGGTGAGATTAAAGATGTGACCTTATTTTTGTGCGCACACCCTGAAATAAGGACAACCCTTAGTATTCAGGTAATTTATATGCTAGTAAGCAATTACTCAATCATCTTGGGAAGAGATTGGCAAGATTTGACGGGTGGATATCTCTCACTCGACGGGACACATTTATCCATTCCTAGGAATGGTAAGAACATTATAGTACTTAGAGAGGGAAGGATTTCACCTTATATAGAGAGTGTCCCACAACCTAATGTAAACTATCTCGAAGAGGACCTAGGAGTGTATTCCATATTTGTTGAGGAATATAACATTCCCTTGGAAAAAAATGATTTATATGATGGTATGTGGCACATCCACTTTGATGGTTCATGCTATAGTGAAGGTAATGGAGATGGAATTATCTTGATTTATCTTGTAGGAAAAATCCATAACCTTTCTTATATGTTGGAGTTTTCTTGCACAAACAATGTCATTGAATTCGAAGATTTATTATTAGGCATTGAAAATGCCTATAATCTTGGTTGTGGTCACCTTTTAGTTTTTGATATTCCGAGCTTGTTGTGAACCTTGTCTGTAAGATATACTCTCCAAGAAGAAAGTTGATGAAATGATACACCCAAAATTTTTGGGCACTTATCTCGAACCTATTATCTTTCAACATTACTCATGTTAAGAGGGAGTTAAATTCAATGGTTGATCAGTTAGTTATTTTTGCAGCTTCTCCTAATCGGAAAATTTTGTCACATAGACATGATTGTACTTTTCAATATCTATATCGTCCACATGTCCCTGACAATATATAATCTTGGCAGGTCTCCCTAATAATGAGAGCATCTGTGCTTTCATTCAAAATGAACCTTATAAGCCCAAGGAAATTATATCCATAGAAGATAAAAAGATTCCTAAGGGATTGAATCCTCTAGAGAGTTCATTTTCATTGAGTGATGTAGGAAATAAAGAAAAAAATAAAGAAGAGAATTCGAAAAGGATGGTGGGTGAAACCATCTCCTTGAACATTGGGACACCCGAATCTCCAAAGAATGTTAAAATAGGTGCCAAATGTTCTGATGAAGAGAAAATGAAGTTTGTCAAGCTACTTGGTGAATTTCAAGATGTTTTTTCTTGGTCTTATGAGGATATTCATGGTTTTGATCCTAGTCTTATACAACATGCCATCCCCATCAAGGAAACAATACAACTAGTTAGGCAAAAACAAATATCTATCAACCCTGCACTGGAAGCAATTATTCAAAAGGAGTTGGAAAAAATCTTGAAGGATGGAATCATCTTTCCGGTCAAGTATTCTAAATGTGTTTCCAATTTGGTTCCTATTTGGAAAACAACTGGTCAGATCAGATTATGCGTTGATTTTCGTGCATTAAATCGATCTAGTATAAAAGATCAATTTCCTCTCCCTAACATGGAAATGATTTTGCAACATGTCGTAGGGTCACAGATGATGTCCTTACTTGACGGTTTCTTCAGTTACAATCAAATCAATATAAAAAGGGCAGATAAATATAAAACCACCTTTATTACTCATTGGGGTACCTTTGCTTATGAGAATATGCCTTTTGTCTTATCTAATGCAGGTTTCGCTTTTCAAAGAGATATGCAAATAGCTTTTAACGATTTGATCGGTAAGAACATTCAGATCTACCTTGATGAATTAACGATGTACTCTAAAATCAGATCAGATCATTTTGTTCATCTGAAAAAGGTTCTCATGCGATGTAGGAAATTTGGCATCTCTCTAAACCCTTCTAAGTCCATTTTCAATGTTACCAAGGGAAAGCTCCTTGGACACATTGGTTCTTATTCATAAAAAAACATTGATCCTGAAAGGATTGCTGCCATCCTTAATTTTCATGATCCCACTTCCAAGAAAGAGGTTCAATCTTTAATGGGGGTTATTAACTTCGCCCGTAGGTTTGTTCCAGATTATGTTGTGATGGTTAAACCAATTCATAGTCTACTTAAGAAAGATTATTCTCTTTCTTTGACAAATGATGTCGAAAATGCTTTTGTAGGAATCAAGAAAGCAATCAGATCCGCACCGGTTTTGGTGAAACTATATTTTGAGAAGGAATTCACGATATATACTAACGCTACCGAGGAACTCGTCTATGTTATCCTCATGCAAAATGATGACCAAGGTAATGAAAAACCAATGGTTTACATGAGTCAAAGTTTGTCTGATGATGAATTTAAATATTCTTTTATTGATAAACATGCTTTCGATCTTGTTAAAGCTGTTGAAAAGTTTCACTACTTCATCCTAGGTAAGCATACATTGGTAAAAGTCCCTTTACCTACTGTGAAGATTTTCTCTCACATACTTATATTTCAAGGAATATTGCACATTGGCTTGCCAAGATCTAGGAGCATGATTTGAATATCGTGACTTATACCACTATCAAGGGATGTGACTTATCCCTTCACTTAGCTCAGAATGTTGAGAATAGTGAAGAAATTGATGAACATGATAGTTCCCTATCATCTCACTTTTACATTGATAACTAGATCCTCCCTGTGTCTGAACATTCCTAGTATAATAATTTAATTTACTATTTACAGAACCAAATATGTCCAGACAACTTAGACACTCATAAGAGGAGAAGACTTCGTATTGAATCTGCAATATACGTCATTATAGGAGACTTCTTGTTTCAAACATCTATTGATGGTGCGTTGCTTCAATGTGTAAACAATGAGGATGCACAAAAAGTTTTGCAAGAAAATTGTGGTTCTTCAAATTCTATCATTCATGTAGGAGGCCATTTTTCTACTAAAATCATTTCTTTCAAGATTATTAGTAAAGGATACTATTTGTCTTCAATCTTTCATGAATCTTATGTTTTTTCGAGATCTTGTGACAAGTGCCAAAAATTTGCTAGGAAAGAATGTCTTTCATCCATGCCATTACAACCTATCCTCTGAGAATTTCCCTTTTCAATGTGGGGATTGGATTTTATTAGTCCTATTATTCCTCCATCTTCAACAGGATAATTTTTTATTTTGACATCCACAGACTATTTTACAAAATGGGATGAAGTTGTCCCACTTATGCATTCAACAGATGATCAGGTAATTTTTTTCCTTGAAAATAACATTTTTTTCGGATTTGGTCTTCCATTGGAAATTATTACAGACAATGGACCCTCTTTCATTTCTTCTAAGATGACCCAATTTTTAGCTAAATTGGGGGTTAAACATTTCACCTCATCAGCTAATTATCCCTAAGGAAATGGGCATGCTGAGTATACCAAAAAAAATCTAGTGAGAATCGTCAAAAGGCTCATCAAATATAAGCCTCGTCAATGGCACACTCTCCTCACTTACGCCCTTTGGGAATATCGAACTATCACCAACGTAAGCATTGGTTGCACTCCTTTCCATCTTGTGTATGGTAAATAATCCATCTATTGGCCCTTGACCAAGTTTTGGGAGTTTCTCGGTCATGTTGACCTATTTTGGGACTTTGACAGCCTGTCGAAGGAGGAGCGCAAGTTGAAGTGGAGATCACGGGATCTTGTCCCCCTTTTGGGCCCCTTTTTTGGGTTTTGGGGAATATGTAATCGGAATGGGATGTTGGCCCATGGGTTTACCCATGTT
>JASDQU010738615.1:18536-37733 GCA_032191745.1 Picea mariana | reverse complement strand
TGTAGAAGGATTTGTGTTGTAACACAAGGAAGAAGGATCTAGCTAGCTGCGCAGATCTTTTGTCCTATGTGGAGTAAGGGTTTTGAGGCTTTGTGCTTGTAGCTGATTGACCAAAGACTATAAAGAAGAAGAGTTGGTGGAAGTAGCCCCAGGGTTGGGGTGAAACACGTAAACAATGTGTTGTGTTCTTTGTGCTTTGTCTTAATGTGTTCATATGTTATATGCTAAGTTCTTTGATATGCTTAGATAGATATATGCATGCTTGGTGCTTATTATATGTTAGATTGTTAGATTTGATCTAGATATTCATGTTTAGTTCCTGATATGCTCATTCTAATCCATCTGTATATGCCAAGTTCTTGAATACCATATATTAGTGTGAATGATGTGAAGTTTCATCTTATAAGTGAAGTAGTTATTGAATGTATATTGAAGAACTAATGTTGCTAAGTGCTCTCGTAAGTTGTATAATCACAAATATGTGTCCCATCTAAGGTTGCATACACTTGAGTCCTACAACCACCCCTGCCTCTACCTCGGGTGAGACTTCATCTGCTTCGCAGGTGTTGCTAAAAGGGTCAGTAGTTAGGGTTTTGTTGGTGCATTTTTGTAGCATTGAACCCTAGGGCTTCCCCTGTGCCAACAAATGGTTCTGTTGCTGGGACCTGAAACTATGATTGCTGGAAACTAAGAAAGAGGAAGCTCTATGAAAGGATTCATCCTGAAGTTGTGAAAGATTTGTGTGTAGATCTATGCCCTAGTGCATAGTATTCTACTTGATCTATAAAGATCTGTGCTAAAGAAAGAAGGTCAGATCTGAACAAAAGAAGAAAGATCTAAATGATTTGTTCTTTAAGAAAGGTAAAAGTGGAAATTTCAGACTAAAAGAGGTAAGATCTGAAAGCTCTATGCTCTGATAAAGGTAATAATAGTTAAAAGTTTTGAGATCTAAAAGATTTGTGCCCTATAGAAGTAAGATAAGTGGAAATTTGTGTTTCTAGAATATGGATCTAGGTCTGTTTAATAGAGTCTATCCTAGTTTGAAAGCTAGGTCATTAATAGAAGAAGGAAGATTTTATATGAGTAGATCTGATAAGAATAGTGAAAGATATGTTATACCTATGCAAAGAAAGAATGTTTGGACTAATGAATGGATGCAGGATCCTAAAAATAAATTGTTGCAGGTTAACTCATATGAGCCTAGTGCATAGTATAGAAGAAGATGGGGGTCATTTAAAATAAAGAGAGGATTAACCCTCTATTACAGTTGCAGAAGGTTGGGACATCTTGATAAGGAATGTCGTGGTGGAAGACCTAGTTGTATTTGTTGTAAAGCTCTAGACCATGAAGTATTGGATTTCCCTCGAATGATTTCTAAGCTTGAAAGAATGAATCTGAATCAAGAAAACCCAAAGGAAGATCCATAACCTATAGATGAACCTAAGAAAGAATCAGAGAAAGAATTTCTACAGATGAAAGAAACCATGAATGACCACGAACATGTCATCTTATCAGAGATCTTCAAAGAGAAGGAATGCATCGAAGAAAGGATAGGAGACTTCGACATTGATTGTGTTCTAGATGAGAAAACACAGGTGAATATTATTCCAGAGAGAACCTGGGAAACTATAGGAAGGCCTGCTATGATCCCTTCACTAGGAGGAATAGGTTTATTTATAGGAAAGCTAGTAAACCTATGTGGAAGGCTCGCTCAAATACCTATGACTTTCAATGAAACTTTGACAGAAGAAGACTTTGAGATTATTAAGTTTTTTGAAGACAATGCCTCGCTTACCATGCTAATAGGAAAATCTTGGATTGATAAAGACCAAGCCCAATGAAAGGAAGAAGAAGAAGTTTTGGAAAAAAAAAAGCAAGAGTTAAAAGACTTTATGACCAAAAGGATCACACACTTGATTGAGGAACAGAAGAGAAGATTGCAGATATTTAATACTAGCAACCCAGATGTCGAAACTAAGAGAACACTAGAGGATCCTCAGAATATTTCATTACCTATCCTAGACAAAGAAGAAGTATTATCTAGGAACCCTAGGAAAGAATTTCAACGGTGCGAAGTAACTAAGACCAAAGAAGAAAAGAATCAGAATGACAAAAGAATTACTGAGACAAAGCTCACTGGAAAGAAGGATAGAAGGTTAAGAAAGAAGAGGGCTAATACTGAAAGGTTATAGGAGGTTCTAGAGGAGACTCGTACAAAGAAAATTTGCAGAATTGGAGCTTTGCCGAGATATCAAAACAACGACACATGGCACTTCGCCATGACGAAGTAATATAGTCGTTGGGGCTGATATATCCATTTGACTTCCGCTTCGAACATACAGAAAAGAAATAAAGGTTTGTCATCCGACCATTGGACCACGCCGTAATGGATCGAACAGGAGTTAATGAAGGCTAATACCCATTGCAAGCCAACCCTTTTTGAATTATCTATTTAGCTCGTCGTGCCATGCACCGAGAACACTTTTGCCAATTGAGAATTTGAGCCCACAGCCTAAGATGAGTTTATATAGTGATCATTGTGCTCTCTTTCTCTATCTCATTACCATGTCTAATTTGTTCCCTAATCCCACGAATTGTTTGCCCCGAGTGCGTATGTCAGAATCATTAAACACTACAGAGAAAACCACTGAGGAATTTTTGATCGACTTGATGATAGAGAGAGTCGACTTCATGACAGAGAGAGTCATGTCAGAGAGAGGAGTGTCTACAAGGGTACAAGCATCTTTTCCGAGAGGAATAGAAGCCTCTCCATCCACTGCTCGAGCCAGACCATCCCGAACAGCTGCTAAAAAACGAATGAAGCACATAGATGATATCATGAATGTTAAGCTGATTCTGAGCATTCTACCTGCTTATATACCACCTCTGAGTGGCGCAATAAATCGAGACAGTGTGCCCCAATATTTTTAATATGAACTGGTCATTGTGTACCTTCCAAAGGGGATACAAACAGTGCATATAGACCAGGATAAGATCGCAGCGTTGAAGTTTAGTGACTTCAACCTCGGCGACAGGAAAGTGTACAATATGCTAGCCCCATATAAGTATCTGACTAGAACCAAGGGAAGTAATTCAAATATCGTTCCCCAGTAGTGGACCATGAACCTCGTGCAGTCCACACTGCTTAACGTAATGAAGATTCCTCACTTCGGGAGGCATTAAGAAGTGAACGCGTGCATCAAGTTGTTGTTGTCCTACTATCATGGAGGATACTTATGGTTGAACCTCTGCATCATAGTGGATCCGACCTTGATCAATCGGATCACAGGGCTTAGCATGCAAGGCCTTGACCCAAAGGATTTATACCCCAGAAAGACCACATATTGTGCTCTTACCCAGAGGATAAATGATGCTTACGACGATATAGAGAAGGGCATGCGAGGCTACAAGGTAACCTATATCTAGAGCGGCATAGTGCACCTTACCTGTCAGCTGATCGCAAGCAAGCTAGTTCGCAAGAACTGACTGACCCAAGTAACTGGATTCGTAGTCAACCTCACAGGGAAGTGTGTGAAGGGACTATAGATGAATTGGGAAAAGTACCTCATGAACCAACTGAAACTAGATTGCAGGGAAGCACAGGATTAGGGATACAAATTCCGCTTCTACTGGCTTCTTATCCTGATCACTTTCATCACATGGGAGATGTCGAAAGGTGAAACCTTCCCGGACACCAAGCCATTTGAACCTCTAGCCGCGAAGTTCAGTACGTTGTGGTACTCCAGTGACATGAACAAGCAGTGGAAATCAAATTCCTTCTTCCACATGTATTATAACCAGTTGAAGGTATCCATATAGGCCATGCCTCGCATAACCCCAAACACACTTCACAGGTTTAGACCCTTGATGAAATTCAGCACGAACTGCCATTTTATCTATATCACAGCGTGTGTTGATTAAAATAAACAACAACTACATTCATACTAAAAGTTCACGAAGGATGACTTGGAGGATATTACCAAGGAATGGTCAGTGTACCTCCTTGTTCCAGCAGACCCTGTAGAGGTGTCCTATGTTGACAACCCCAAAAATGCATCAGATATAGCCATACTTAGCAAGATAAAGAAGACCAAAGAGGTCCACGATTTAGACAATGCATCCATGAAGACCACGTCCATCTTAGCAGAGCAAGGAGGTGATGGCAGAGGAGTCGAATAGAAGAAAGAAGAGGTTACACCACCAAGATACGAGGAGGATCCCTCGAAAAAAAGGAAGGTTTCCCCTCTGAAGCCTTCTTTAAGGAAGAAAAAGAAAGCAACTAGAACCAAATACAAGACCACCCTCACATCAGACGACTTTGACTTCATCGTCAGAGCACTGAATGATGCTTCATTGGAGATAGAAGAGAAGTGAGAAGCTAAGAAGGAGGAGGTATTTAGTTGGATTAAGGATGAGCTCTAAGAATTGCAATAGGCACTACAGTCTAGTCACGCAGTATCCACTGGGCCCCTGATAGTTGGAACACTAGAACTAGGTGATGAGCCCGCTCAGTTACACCATATTATTGATACAGTTGAAGCTCACCTTTGAAGAGCCCAGGAAGAGATAGAACAATCCACCCAAGCTTTATCATAGGTACAAAAAGGCCTTGAGGACCAAAGAAGTGTTGTAGAAAAGAAAAATCTTACTCTACAAGCGAAATGGGACGAAAAAAAAGCAGAGCTACAACAAAGAAAGGAACAATTTCTCACCGAGCAACTTGAAGTTAAGGAAAGAGTCTAAAGAGCACTTTGCTCTATGATAGTCATTGAAGTACAGACCAAGGAACAAGTTCCACCACAGGTGGCACAACTAGAAGAGGTAATCCAGAAGCTACAACAATGCATTGCTGACTTAGAGCTCCACGCAGTACCTGAAACCCCACAGGAGATAAAAAACCAAAGAGAAGCAGCTGCCCACAGCGTATTTGATAGATTAAAATCTCTTTCCTTGGAGTGAAAGAATCTTAGTAACCAGAGTGCCCAGACCTATGAAAATCTCACTAAAAATCCAGAATTGTAGACACTGGAGTCGCAGCTCCAAGAAGTGAAGCAGAACACAGATACACTACAGGTGAATTTAAAGGCCCTGTCAGTTGTAGAAAGGATGAAGAGATCTCAAAAACAATGCACAACTATGCATTAGATCCATATTCTTCAAAGCAAAGTGATGGAAGTCACTTAATGACTTCAACCTATGCAATACAAGGAATGTCTGTTGTTTACAGAGGTCGATAGCTAAGGAGCATAGCTAGATCAGGTCATCCTCACAAAAAAACAATGCCTAGAATGGCCAGTCAATGACGTAGTGATCCAGGAGTTCACCAAACAAGAAGCCACAAAAAAGAAGAAAGTCGAAGCAGCTTGAACCAAGCTCAAGGCCTTCGAGGTAGAATTGCTCAGACCAGAGTGACATGGGTAGACTCACAGGTGAGTGTTGGGGGGTTGTTGGCTCTTGACCAAGTTTTGGGAGTTTCTCGATCATGTTGACCTATTTTTGGGACTTTGACAGCATGACGAATGAGGAGCGCAAGTCGAAGCAGAGATCACGGGATCTTGGCCCCCTTTTGGGCCCCTTTTTGGGTTTTGGGAAATATGTAACGGGAATGGGATGTCGACCCATGGGTTTACCCATGTTTAGGCCTATTTTGTAATGTATATATAGAGGGATAGGCAATACAGAAAGAGGTTGGTGTGCTAAGTGCAAAAGGAATGGCTAAGTTCTAGATCTATGTGATCAAGGGATTGTAAGTGCTCTTTGCATACTGTGTAAGACTTGTAGAGATGAGTGCAAGTCCCTGTGAGGGACTGTAGAAGGATTTGTGTTGTAACACAAGGAAGAAGGATCTAGCTAGCTGCACAAATCTTCTATCCTGTGCAAAGTAAGGGTTTTGAGGCTCTATGCTTGTAACTGATTGACCAAAGACTATAAAGAAGAAGAGTTGGTGGACGTAGCCCCAGGGTGGGGTTGAACCACGTAAACACTATGTTGTGTGATTTGTGCTTTGTCTTGATGTGTTCATATGTTATATGCTAAGTGATCTGATATGTTTATATAGATCTATTCATGTTTGATGATTATTATATGTTAGAATGTTAGATCTGATCTAGATATTCATGCTTAGTTCCTGATATGCTCATTCTGATCCATTTGTATATGATAAGTTCTTGAATATCATAGATTAGTGTGAATGTTGCGAAGTTCTATCTTATAAGAGAAGTGGTTATTGACTATATAATGAGGAACTAATAGTGATAAGTGCTCTACTAAGCTGTATAATCACAGATTATTGTACCATGTAAGGTTGCAGACACTTGAGTCCTACAACCACCCTTGCCTCTACCTCGGGTGAGACTTCATCTACTTCGCAAGTGTTGCCGAAACAGCCGGTAGTTAGGGTTTTGTTGGTGCGCTATTGTACCATTGAACCCTGGGTCTGCCCCTATGCCAACACTATCCTTGCTACTGAGATGGAACTCTCTTCCTTAAGGCTGTTGCTACAGATCAAAGAATTAAATTCTTTTGATGTTTCACAAAGGATAAATGCATTGTTATCTTTAGAGGAGCAAAGGATGTTTGCCTTGGAGAATATAAAAAAGAGACAACAGACTGTTAAGAAGTATTTCAACAAGAGTGTCAAAACTGTCAAATTTAAAGTCAATGAGAAAGTACTATTGTGGGATTCATCACATGCTGATAGGGGAAGACATTCAAAATTTAAGAAATTATGGCTGGGTCCTTTCAAGATCTCTTTTGTCATGGGTACTAACTCTTACATTCTAAAAGATTTACAGGAGTGATTGTTTTCCTACAACACTAACGGTTCTCACTTGAAACATTACGTGGAACCAAATTGAAAGGTTTTAACATTGTTTGGATTTTTTTGTATATTAGTAGTCTAGTTCTTCTTTCTTTTTTCACTAGTTTTCATTTTTGTTTCTATAGTAGTTTGATTTCTTCTTTCCTTTTAATAACTTTCATGCTACTTTTGCAAATTCAGTCATTTTATTTGTTTTGTTTTTAATTTTGTAATCTTAATTCTATCGTGATTTTTATGTCTTTTCACCTTTTAGTTAATTTTGGTCAATAATAAGATGTTGGATCAATTCTGCCATAGTGACACTCCTACAAGATATTGTTATTCAATAACAATCAAGCTTACACAGCTGTTACGATGTTCCCCTGAGAGGACACTTGAATTTGTTATCTGCTTTGACTGTTCTCTTATAAAGAAATTGGTTATCTCTCACTTCTTCTTTCCATTTCTTCATCCATTTGAGAATTTAAAAGAGAAACTCCATATTTTTTTCTCCTTGAAGTAAAGAGCAGGTTCTGGTTGAATGATTATGTATACAGGGATAAACCTCCTCATACTTAACAATTTTCATGATTTATTCCCAAATTCCTGGTCATTTTTCCATTAAATCCACTCACCTCCCACTTTTGCATAATCATCCTGGTTATATCTTCTTGATCTGCTATTCTTGGTCTACGAAACCATGTGTTCTATCTTCTTAATCTGTTGGAAACATATGTCCCTATGAAGTCGCCAGTTTTTTGATGATAAAAATCGCAATGAGGATGCAAAAGTATTGCTAAAGCCTATTATTTATAAGCTAATAATATATATATAATACTAGTAGGTGGGACCCCCTTATAGATTGGAGGATCAAATATAGTCTTGTTACAAATTTTATGCTACTATTTCGATGATGATTACAGGGTTCTACATGATTGATGATGAAATCTTGGTTTTATTTACAACAGATGGAAGATGGATAATGCATGTTATGTGATGGTTCTATTGCTCTAAGCTCTAAATTCCATGTTATAAATGGATTATGTTCACTGGAATTACATTGCTATCGTAGCCAAGATTCATTACATGTTGAACCTACACAAGACACATGTTAGTTATAACAAGAGACAAGAGAAATATAGAAAAACAATCCAATAAGAAGGAACTAAACTATCCTATGCTATGCTATGTTATATGCATTTGAAATTAAATAAATTGATGTTAGTCCTAAATAGAAATGTTAGTGGATATATGATTTTTATTGATTTATATGGGGCGCATGTGATATATGTTATAGTATGGTTTTGGATTAATGGTTAGTATGGATCTGATGGTGGATTTGGCAAGTAGTGTATGCAAGTTTCGATGCATGGATTAATGTCATGGATTAAATTTTGGCTGGTTGTTGTGTACTTCATAATTGAATGAAGGGAGGATGGAAGCGACATGTAGTAAATGCATGTCACTCCATACTTCTCCCACTGGTTGTCACCCTAGCTTGGTTATTGTTCATTTGATTTTCATTGTGGTGAAAATATGATATTCAGGCAAGGAAGGAACTTCTCGACCAAGATCACATTTTTAAGGCCATTTGGTTACAGGTATGTTTTTTTCACCCATCCATGAACTCGCTGTGTTTATGAAACAAATTTTGGCTTGGTGATGTATTGGTATTTGTTTTTCTTAAGGCTGGAAATTGCATAAACAAATGGTGTTTTCTATGGAATGGTTGTTTGTGTTATTCGTTGGAAATGGAAAATTGATGGTTGAAGTCGCGATTTCATTGGTTGTTCTATGTGGTGGAATTCGTGATGGCTCTCTATTGCCTCTATGGGTTTTTGTTGGAGGGTTTCAACTTTCATTATGTTTGGCCTTACTGGTCGTCTCCTCACAATCTTTTTAAATACACCTGGTCGTATTTGTTGTTATGGGGTTGTTGTGTAATTGTTGAAACACCTTGGATCATTGCTTATCATTTTCCACCTGGTCATGGGCTTGTTTTATGTTATTGGTATCTGCACAACTCGTTATGGTGGATATTATGCCAAGAGGATTGCTTTAGGGCTGGTTGCTATTACCTGGGCTCTGCATTTCTATCGGCGTTATTCGGATTTTGGGGAAAAGCATGAAGGTTATGCCCCTGCGTGTTCCTGGTGTTGTGTAATGGCCAGTAAGAAACCTATGCTCCTCTATTCATAGTCTCTTCTACCTAGGGTCGAATTGTCACCCTATCAAACTAGCTAAGGGTTATAATGCATATGGTTCCACCTTGCTTGTCTCAATGGTTTCTCACCTAGTGTCGACAAGGTTGACTTCCAGTATCCCTATGTTGGTTCCACCGAGCGAACCCTTGATTATTGAAAGCCCAATTTTGATAAATTGAACCAATTCCACCCTATCGGCTATCTTTTTGACTGTCATGAGTTGGTGGAATAGCGTTGACAATGGTTTTGATTACTGGCTTATGTCTGTTGATCGGGTTGATTACACAGTTGTAATCAGAAATGATTATTGGTATATATTTGCTCCATTATTTTATTGTGACATTTGAATCGATAGCTCAACATTGTTTAATTGGTTGATTAGAGAAATTGTAAAAGGGAATGAAAATGGGAATACAGTCATCGCCTCCTTGTGTTGGATTGATAACTCAACATTGTTTTATAGTTTGATTGAGAGTAATTAGATATGTACATTCACATACATGCTTCTTTGCGTTATGCATTGGTCTGTATGTTTCCTACAGCATGGTATAAATTCAAGGGATGGTTGATGTCACTGTGTGTTTAAATTCCCGAGCATGATTATTGAAATTTAAATTATTGATAGTTGTGGCTTGGTTGTATATTGTGTATGATTTATGGATATCATGCATCCTATCGTTTTAATGAACCATCAGGGATGGGCACGACGTTTTAGTAGTATGGTTTCATTGTAATTTAATTGTTAAATTGGTTAAAGAAATGGAATCAGGCACGTTTTAAAAGAGTTTGTTTCTATGGTTGATTTGAGGAATTAAATTATGGGAAGTGGTGATGTTTTTATGCCGAACAGAGTTGAAACAAATGACCATGTGTGCAATGGATTTTGTTTTAAATATAAAGGGAAGTAAATGAAAAAGAAACAAAACTATTTTAACAAGATGGATAAAGTCATGAGGATTTTGAGTATGATTATTTTGGGTGAATTGAAAGATTTTAAGGAAATTAAATGTGGAAAACGAACAAGTTTTAACACACAATAATTTTTAATTGGCCACAGTAATTGTTTAATTGATGCTTGAAAAGTTGTGTTGAATACAAAACTATTTTTATGGATTACTTAATTGATTTTTCGAACAATAACCGCTCTTTTCCCCTACCATTATTTCAATTTTCGATAATTACTATTCCCCTCGCCTTCCCATATTCACTATCCACTCCATGTTCCTAAAATTTAATTATGGTTAAGAGAAGTTATTTATTATGACAGTTTAAGGATCGCAATAATGGATTACAGTGATATATTCTTTTGGTTTACATTATAGTTGATTGTTTGTTGTCTATGAGCAGTAATCATGATCTTTTCCCCTTCATTTTAACATTTTTCACTCAATACAACCCCTCGCTTATCCCAAAACCTTTGTTCACCCCCTACTCATTGACAATTGTTAAACAATTTGTATGGATTGTATTGCATGAGTCGGATATGTTGTTGAGCCAAATTTTATTTCATATTTTAAAAGCATTGTCATGTATGGTTGTTATAGAAACTATTTGCTAATCAAATATGCATACACAAATGATATTTTTCAGTAGAGGTAGCCATGGAAGAGGTAACCAAGGAAGAGGTAATTGGAACAAGGGCCCTAGACAGCCAAGATTCTCTATACACATTGATGTAGAATTGCAAGATTTAGGCCATCTATTTCATGCTAGGTTTTTAAACTAGATTGGGAAAGGAGTGGTCCAACCTAGGCCTGAAAGGCCTCCTTTCCAAGCACAATAGGTCCCTGGTATCCCCGTGCCTCCTCATGTATCACTATAACTTGAAGTTTCCGAAAACGATGTATGGAAAGAGATTGTCCACCCAACAGTCTCCCAACATCGTGGCTGGCCTAACTTGTATTCACCTGCTCCCCTGCCTATCAATAAAATTTTCGAATATGCCCATGTCCACTCACTAGTTCATTCTTCCCATGCAAGAAAAAGGTTGAAAAATGAGGCCCACCATGCCCCTGACAAAGGAAAATCCATTTCTTCCACTTCCTCACCCTCAAATGACTCTGATAAATATGTGTCCTCCTGCATGCATTTGAGAGATGATTTCTCTCATGTGATTAGTGAGATTAGGCCTAAAGGCTCCACAAAGCCTAAGGAAAATTCAGAGAGATCAAAAGGTCACAACATCAACAAGGGAAAGATTGCCTCCCATAGTGGAAAATATGGATTTCAAGTTTTTATTTATTAATTGCTGAGAACAGTTGACTTCTGAATTTTTGGACAACACACTATTTTTTGGATATATGGGTAATATATTTTTGGAAATAATTCCAATTATCATTGAGATAAATTGTCAAATATGAATGTGATGATGGGAGTCACAAGGAGGTATGTTTTGTTTGATTAACTAGTTGTGTTATGATTGTTAAAAGCTAAAGGGAGTAACAAGGGGTCTCACCTACTAGTTATTATTTATTTAAAAAAATGTTATTATGATTTATTAATTTCCTCCTTAAATAAAAAGTTGGTTGAGTTTTAGTTAACTTAACTAAGGAAGTAGTTCAACTACTTCAACCAATTCTAATTTGCTTACAAGAAAAAGGAAAGGGAGGAACAAGAGGAGAATAGAGGGAGAAGCATACTAAGGTTTGCTCTTTGATTTTTTGTTGAGATATTTCAGTTTTCATTCATTCCTTAATTCATTAGAATCCTAATTCTTTTTTATGATAGTAGGGTCTTATTGTAGACAACAAGATTCAGGGATGAATTACATCATTCAGACACTTATTTTTCAGAGGTGTTGATCTATCTTTGATAGTATGTGTAGACTTGTCTTCTTGTGAATAAGATTTCATGACTCAAAAAGGCTATTGTGCAAAGTCGAGTGGGAAACAATCTGTGGCAAGATGGTCTAGTTTTTAAAGTTCATTTTTTTTATTTTTGTTAGAAGTCCTTTTGTATGTTTCATCGGGGACATCTAAGTTTGAGTTTGGTCCAAAAATTTCTCAAGAAATTTTGTAAAGAGAATGATTCTTTGATGAATTGGAATGAAATAAAGGATTGCTTTATCTCTCATCTGTTTTGACTATTGACTTGGTGGCTTTACTTATGTCTCTATATTTATTTCAGCATCTGTTATGTTCAGAAAAACACATAAATAATCAATTTTTTAGCAAGTCTTTATTTATACTTGTGAATTAGGATAACATTTTTTATGGCTATAAACATAGGGTGATATTCTCGTCTATCTTGATTTAGCCAAGTAAGATATGAAAATGCTTGACTAATATCATTTCATATCTTTTCCTCAGCAGTTTCTTCTCCTCTCTTCCTCTTCATCAATCTTTTCTCGATGCTTTACGTTTTGTTATCGAACTAGTAGTCTCCAATATCTACTACAGATCCCTCAAAATTAAAGGCTTTGGAGGAGAGGGAGGAGTCTCCTAGAATGGTGCTTATGGAATGTACTATGGAGGAGGTATGTTTGCAATGCCTAGGTTGGGTGTCAATAGAGTGCTTGGTGTGTGGATTAAATTGTTCTTCAATAGCTCACCCACTTTCTTCTTAGCTTCATCCTTGTCAGCCAATCATTTTGCCTCTTCCTATTTGGCCAATTTCTTGGCTTGTTCTTCATCCACTAACCTATTGGCTTCTTCTTCTTTGTTCCTTTGTAGAGAAACTTGATTTTCCATGTGCTCATGTTATTTCAAGTTCTTATCTTCATATTGTATTTTCTGATAATCTTGTTCATCTTGGAGCCTTTTTTGTTCGATATTCTCTTCTTTTTTGGTCTTCTCATGCTCTTCAGTGATGCCAGTATCTTGTTCTGATTTAAGGAACTTATGGTATTTATTTAAATTTTCCCTTTTGAACTCTTCTTATTCAATTTCAAGTTCTCACCTTGCAACATCATGAGGCAAATGGTGTAGGAATTCATCATACGAGAGTGTTCCCTTAATCTTATATTCCTTGGAATCGACAATGTGGATATTGGGATGGGTGAGGGAAATAGACCTGACATGACTAATTCCTATCTTTTGAGGATCATGGCATTTACAGTCTCCCAAGAATAGGGTTAACCCCTGTAAGGTATCTTCTTCTTTCCTTGCATTTAGAGTGTTGGAGATAGTGTAGCTTCCAAGGTGGAGAGGAAAAAATGGCCAATGCTTTTTACTATTGGTTTTCAATAGTGTAGTAAGCCCTAACCCCATGGTTTAGTACGCAATTTCTCTCATTAACAAATGGTCATGGATAAAATATGGTAAAAGGTTTGGGTCTTTGGTGGTCCCATAAACCCTGACAAATGAGTAACACTTAAAGAAGAACCAATAAACTACTCCTTTCATCCCATTCCTAGCCTCAAAGGATATTTTTTATTCAAGGAAACCAAAAAGGATGTGTTGCAGAGGGGCAAGAAATAAATTAAAAATATCATAAAATTGTTGTGTGTAATTAACGCTCCATAATTGAGAACAATATACATGAATGGGAGATTGATTTCAATATCATTTCCACCCTAGGTTGGAAAACTGTACAAGGGAACAAATGGCATCAATCATATAGTCAGACATATAAAAACATGGATTCTTCATACCTGGGAGATTCTTCATGTGCAGGAATATGTTAAAAACTAGGATATCTACCTAGTTGAAGACTAGTATTGTTCTGATGATGGTATGTGCCAAAGGTAGCCAGTCATTTTGGAAATGTGTGCTCTTTTCTTCCCCATATAAGCAACAGAGCATGGACACCAACAATTTGTATGAATTTTTGATCATGTGGGTAGGAACTAATTTCTGACCTTGTTTGAGGTTTTGTCTTAGTCTACCCACCAGTGCTTCATCTTCTTTGTTAGTTATTTTCTTGCTTGGGAAAACCCTTTTAAGAATGGCTCATTTATAGACAATGTGGGGGACAAAAGATGATATCTAGCCCCAATGTCTGTAATATTCTAGATATAAAAAGTATGCAGAACAAAAATAAATAGCTAGAAATGGAAGATGAACAACAATATAACCAAAACAACACCACAATAATACCAAATGACACCAGAATAATACCAAAAAGAGAACTTTTATTACTAAGAGCAATGTTCACTTTCCTCTTTGGGTGGAAAACCTCTAGTAGAGGAGAGCTCTATTACAATAATATCCAAGAAAAAATTTATCATACCCTTGAATCCTATTTATACTGAATATGTCTATCAAAAGAACCATCTAGAGGAAGATCCTTCTAGAAGTGGAAGCCTCTATTAGGTATTCTTACATTGGAATTATTCTTCCTTATTGATATGCCTTATTAATAATGACCTTTATTACATGGAAATATATTATTCTACCTATGTGAGGGGTTAGGTCCCTAACATGTCCCCCCCCTTAAAAACATCCTTGTACTCAAGGATTGAGATTGGAAATTGTTGCAGAATGGTAGTTGGTTCCCAAGTGGAATATGCTAGAGTTGTATCTTTCCATTGGACTAAAACTTCCTTGATGGTTCACTGATGCAAAAAATGCTCACGATGGTCCAAAAATTCTTGTGGTTGTAGACAAATGGATCCTTCTTCGTCCAACTTGGGAAGGTTGGTTGGAGTTTGGCACTTAGTTCCAATCACCTTCTTTAAGAAGGAAACATGAAAAATAGGATGGAGCTTAGAATGAATAGGAAAAGATCACTGATAGGCCAGCTATCCCACACACTTGAGAACAGTATAAGGACCATAAAATTTGGGTGCTAATTTCTGACAATGGTCAGCCTTGAGGGAATTTTGGTTGTAGGGTTGCAGTCAAAGAAACACCTAATATCCTCCTAAAAATTGACATTCAGAGGGACATTGATCTACTTGTTTCTTCATGCGATTTTGGGCCATGACCAAATTCTCTTTGAGGGTACGAAGAATATCCTATTGAACAATAATCATTTGGTAAACCACTTGGACCTTCAAGACACTTGGAAAATATGAGAGAATTGAAGGTATATTTTGTCCATATATCACTTCAAAATGATTCATGCGGGTTGTATGGTACAAAGTGTTGTACCACCATTCAACTAGTGGTAACCATTGAGCCCACTGATTTTTCCTTTCTGATGAAAAACACCTCAAATATGTTTCAAAACATTTATTGGCAATTTTAGTTTAACCATCAGTCTAGGAATGATAAGTTGTGATGAGATGCAATTGGGTGCCTTGTAGATTGAACAGTTCTTTGCAAAAATTTCTGGTGAAATTTGGGTCGTGATTAAAGACAACAAAATGCGGCATGCCATGAAGCTTGAAGACCTGTTCCATGAAAAGTTGAGCAACAGTGGATGTTGTAAATGGGTGTTGAAGAGAACATAAATGAGCATACTTGGAAATACGATCAACTACCACCATGATGATTGATTTATTTCCTGATTTAGGTAAGCCTACAATAAAATCCATAGAGATATCCCGCCAAATAGAAGGTGGAATCGAAAGCAGTTGTAGTGTGCCAAGATATTTGACTGTTTCACCCTTTTTGTGTTGACACGCATCACATTCAACCACAAAATTATGAACGTCTTGTTTCATACCATCCCAAAAAAAAGAACGTTTGACCCTGTCATAGGCTTTGGTAAACCCAGAGTTCCCAACTGTGGGTGTAGCATGAAGCTTTGAAAGTATCGTGGATTTAAGTTTTGACAATTTACTTAAATACAAACAGACTTTGTATCAAAGCTTACCATTGAGCCAAGAGTACCCTAGGGAGATTGGAGAATTAGACTCCCATTGTTGTATTAGATGCAAACTTTTTGGATCGTGTAGCCATTACTAGAGAACAACTTGGAGCCAATATGGTACAATGAAGGAGAGAGAAAATAGGGACCCTTCATCTTCATATTTTCAGGAAAGTGCATCAATAACCACATTGTCTTTTCATTTCTTTTAAATGATCTCATAATCATATCCAAAGATCTTAATCACCCATTTTTGTTGCTCTGGGGAGGAAAGGCATTGTTCGAGAAAATACTTGAGTCTTTGATGATATGTCTTAATTTGTAAGTATTTCACTAATAGATAAGTGCATCAAAGATCCACAGCATGCAGAATAACCAACATTTCCTTTTCATAGATTGATTTTCCCAAATTGTGCTTGGACATTTGTTTGCTGGTAAAGGCCAAAGGTTGACCCTCTTGCATGAGGACAATGCCAATTCCTTTCCCAGAAGAATCACATTCTAGGAAAAAGGTCTTTGTGAAATCAGGAAGGGACGGGACTAGAGTGGTGCACATAGCCATCTTCAAGATTTGAAAATTCTGAGCAGCTGTTGGAGTCCAAGTGAAAGAATTATTTTTAAGGAGTGCAGTGAGAGGTGTCACAATCTTTCCATAATTCTTAACAAACTTGCGATAATAAATTGTTAAACCCAGAAATCCATGCAAGCTTTTGAGAGTCTTTGGGTGAGGCCAATATTGCATAACTTCAATATTTTTGGATCCACCCTGACGTTGTCCTTTCCAACAAGATGACCCAAGTACTCGACTTCCGAGGCACCAAAAGAACATTTAGATTGTTTGAGGAAATGTTGGTGCTGAGAGAGTAGATGGAGAACTCAATCCACATGAGAAAGATGGATTGTCCGGGTTTTACTATACATGAGGATATTATCAAAGAAAACTAAGAGAAACTGACAGATAAATGGACAGAAGACATGATTCATGAGGCTTTGGAAAGTGGAGGGAGAATTATATAAGCCAAAGGGCATGAACAAAAACTCATAGTGGCCCTCATGAGTTCTAAATGCAGTCTTAGGAATTTCTTCCTCTTTCATATGGATCTGGTGGTATCCAAAATGAAGATCAATTTTAGTAAAGAACTGGGTGGCATTCAATTCATCTAAGAGGTCATCAATGAAAGGAATGGGAATGTTGTCTTTAATGGTGATTTTGTTGAGGGTGAAGAAGTCAGGACACATGCACCAAGAAACATCTTTCTTAAGGACCATGACCATAGGTGAAGAGTAGTGGCTCGTACTAGGGTGGATAACAACTGCGTTGAGCAGGGCTTGAAAAATTTTCTCAATTTCATTTTTTGGGAAAAGGGGTGATGATATGGACATATATTGGGAGGACGGCTTATTGGAACAATAGGAATGGAATGATCATGAACACCATGAGAAGGAGGAAGTCCCTGGGGAGTGGAAAAAATCACTTGATGTTTAGATAGGATGGATTGGAGGTCCTGTGGCATAGAGGGTGTCTTAGTTTCTTGTATGGATGTTGGCACAGGGGAAGACCTAGGGTTCAATTCTTAACAACGCACAAAAAAAACCCCGACTAGCGGCCCTTTCGACAACACCTGCGAGTAGGAGAAGTCTCACCCAAGGTAGAAGCATGGAGGGTTACAGGATGCAGGTTTATGTAACTAGGTTGGGATACAAATCTGTGATAAAAGCACTTCACAAGATATTCTATTAATGCTTAGAAGGTGACATGCATTAGTTTCTTAACATCGCAGAGAATAATCAAAGATATATCGGCGTAGTAGCAATGAATGATTAGATACCCTGAGCACATAGCACTTAGCATTATAAGTTAGATCTAACATTCATTTACCCTTAACACAAGTACATCACTTAAGAAAAACATATCTATTTATTACACTTCATAATCGAAGCACTAAGGATATTCATAACAAAAATAACACAACACAAAGAAAACCATGAGACACCAGATATATGTGGTTCACCCCATTTTGGGGCTACGTCCACCAACTACTTTGCCTTTTTATTATTCGCCAAAATCTTACATCCAGTCAGATATGTGCACTAAGCCACAGAGTCAAACTTTGCACAAGACAGGAGATCTACGCACTAAGCACTAGATCCTCCTTCTTTACACTAAGTACTAGATTTGTGTACTAAGCATTACAAGCACTAAGCACCTTCTACAACATCACAGTCGAGCACTAAGCCTAGACCATATACATCCCTTTTCAAAAAGCATTATTCATCTACTTATACAATAAATTCCTCTTTATTTATACTTTACCAACCCTTACAATAAGGCCTAAGCATGGGGACAACTCATGGGCTGACATCCCATAAACCAATTACAAAAACCCTAGAGAACCGCTTACTGGGTCGACATAGCCCACAAAATAAGTGAGATACACGATCTCATCTCTGCCTGGGCACTCCTTCTTTGACCATCATGTCAAAGTCCAAAAGTGGTCCAAAACTGACCAAAGTTCCCCAAAACTTGGTTGAGGTCCAACATGCCCCCAACACTCACCTGTGACTCATCCTGAGTCACTCAGGTCCTAACAATGCTGCATCAAAATCCTTGAGCTTAAATCAAGCTGCCTCGAGGAAGTAGATAAAGAAAGAACATAAAAATATTTTTTCATTTTTCCTTTATAAATATAAACTAATATAAAAAAGAATACTATGAAATAGAAACATATGGATAGTCAAAAGCTGAAACATACATTCGAGTTTCATTGATAAGTAAATGACAGAAAAATATAAATAAGCTAACCTATTAGTGATTTAGCGATATGTATCCAAGTATCTACATGATTAGAGAACATCCAGCTACCATGTCCAAGAGGGAAACCTGCAATGAACCTTGAGACTATTCTAAAAAAATCCAAAACAATGTGTTGGTAGTTGAGTTTTAATAACAGAATAGATGATATGAACAGGTCCTGTGATCTTATGATCACAAGTGATTACATTGAGATAAATCTGGTTGTAACAACATTGCATTTGATCATTCAACTAAAAATTAAAGACAAATCATGTCATTTAAGTTGAATGGATGACCATACTGTTAATATCTGAAGCATCAAATATGGACAATATTTATAAAATAATTATCCCAAAACATAACAGATTGTGAAGTCTAAAGCTATCAAAAACTATTAGTTTATCTGGATAAACAAAGTACAAATGAAAACACCAATTACAGGAAGCTAAAGATAAAATGCAAATTGTTGTTCCATTCAAGTTTGTGAATTAATCGTCCACCTTTAGCCCTATGGTAAGATGTCTTCAATACAAAAATCTGTAGTATTTAAAGATTTCTTGTAAGCTAAACATCCTATTGTTAGGACCACATATTGTACCCTTTTTGCCCATACTTTTTTCCATTGTTATACCCTTCATCACCTGTATTTAGACTTATACTATCATTCCACCTGATCATTCCAAGGTACACAACGTCCTTTCTCATTA